>UESW01001430.1:53975-265461 GCA_900491605.1 Calamus simplicifolius | reverse complement strand
TTTTATAAATTAAACTGTATCAATATAAAGATAAAAAAATAAAAATTGAGTTTAGTTATATTTTTATATAATTATATATATAATTAATTAATTCAAATAATTTGTTTTTTTTTTTTTTTGTTTTTTTGGGAAACCGCAACACGTAAAGTTTGCTCGGATCGGACGACCCCCTGATTTCCTTCGGCAATCCGATACCGACTCCTCGCTCGCACTCTTAAACCAGCACTCCCTTCCTTCCATTTTCTCGTCCCCGAGACCACTGCGAGCGAGCTGGCGATCGAGGCGGAGACGAGCGCGAGGAAGCGGAAAGCCGCCGACGGCGAAAGGGAAGAAGGCGGCCCGGCTGCAGCGGCGGCGATGGAGAAGCTTCTTTCCGACCAAGAATACGCGGTGGGAGAATCCTCCGGTTCTTGCTCTAACCCTAACCCTAACCCTCACTGCGGCGATGCCATGGATGATTTCGACTGGTCCCGGTTCAGGGACGACGACATCATGCATCAGCACTCCGCCATCCTCGCTGAGGAGGCCACCAAGGTGCCTTTCGTTGGGGATAAGGCGAGTGATCCCTTCCATCCCGAGCTCCATTGATGCGATTCTCTGGTTCTCTGCAATATTTCTCTTTAATCTTTGTGCTCTTCATCGACAACCTTTAATTGCATTCGCAAAATCGATGCTATAACTGAGATTTCCAGATTTTAGTATGGCTAAACTCTTGTCGAGAGCATCTTGGCTGCTTGCCTTTTTCTCTAAAATAGGCGCAGGAAAGTCAAGTAACAGTCTTTCTAGATCCGGTTCTGTAGTTTTACCGTGGTTGTTTTGCTCATCAATCTGGTTTCGTTATGGCCACGATTTCTCAAACTATTGTGGGCCAAGTGCTTTCAACTGGATTTGGAATGAGATTGTTGCTGCCTTTTTCTGGAACTAGGTTCGGAAAGTCGGATGATAAAAAAACAGCAAGAAAAAAAAAAAAAAGCGCAACTTCTGGTCTGTCTCTGTCTTTTTTCATTTAAGCATATTGAGGAATTTCTATATACACCACAAAAATTACTCTCCGCACCCGCAAGTTAAAAAAATTAAAATATCTAATTTACCCCATTGTATAATGACCTTTGTACCCTCTGAAATTTCTTTCAATACCCCACCCTTAATCACAACCCCCCCCCCTTTTCCTGTTTCAGTTTCCTCGACCTCTCAATCCATCTAAACCGCTTGTTTAAAAGGATTTGAACCTTCATTTTAACAATAGATAAGCAACTAGCGATTTGGGAACACCTTACGGCCGCAAAGGTTCATATTTTTACCTCTTCCCTTTTTTTTTTGTGCTGAACATAACCATTATGTTCGGCACTGTAAGGCTGAACAGTAAGGCTTTATTCGGCATTTTAGGGCCGAATAGAGGTCAAATGTTCGGTCATGTGGGATCGAACGGAAGCTATATGAGACAAATGCTCATTTAAGACAATTTTTTTGATATATAGAGTGATACTTCAACCGAATGCAGCATAATTGGCTCACATTTTATGATAGATTACACAAATGAATTTATAACTTACGAGGTTTGATAATTTATATGTAATTATTTTATTAGTTGATTGAGCTATGTATTAAATTGTCTACTCATATTAAACTATTTAATGTGTAGATATTCAAAAGTAGAGAAGATATGTGTAATTGGTATCGGGAAGCGGAAAGGAGAAATGGATTTGTTGTTGTAATTATAACATCTGATTCGGGTAGGAAGGTTAGAAAACCAAGAATTATGTTTGGTTGTGAGAGGAGTGGTACCCACAGAAGCATAAGCGTAAAGAAAAGGGATTAAAGACTAAAGCCAGTGGCACAAAAAAGTATGGATGCTCTTTTGTATTAAGAGGAAGAAAATTAGACATTGCAGATGATTGGATGTTAATGGTCGTTTGTGGAGTGCACAATCATCCGACTGCGAAGCATCTCGAGGGCACTCATATGCTGAAAGATTATCTAAGCAGAAAACTTCATTATTAGTGGATATGTTAAAGAATTGGTTCAGCCAAAGGATATTGTCCACATTGAAGCAAAGGGATGCCCTTAATGTTACAACAATCAAGACGATATACAATGCACGTCAGAGGTGTAAGGTTGCAGAGAAAATTGGAAGATCACAAATGCAATATCTTTTGGGTAAATTAGCCGAGGCTAAATACATTGAGTGGCATAGGAATTGTAATAATACTCTGATGTTATGCGAGACTTGTTTTGCGCACATCCTGGCAGCATAGATTTGTTGCGTATATTTTTCTCATGTTTTGATAATGGATTGCACGTATAAGACGAATAGATATTGTTTTCCTCTTTTAGAGATTGTGGGGGTGACATCAACTGACCTCACATTTTTTATTGTTTTTGCATACATGGACTCTGAGCAGGAAGATAACTTTACATGAGCATTAGAAAGATTGTGCTGTGTCATGGATGCTAATGTATTGCCTGAGTTGATAGTCACAGATAGAGACTTGGCTCTATTAAATGCAATTAAGAGAGTATTTCCTATAGCTACACATATGTTATGTAGATGGCATATTAGTAGGAATGTTTTAGTCCAATGCAAAAGATTATTTGAAACGAAGGAGAAATGTGATAAGTTTATAATGAGTTGGAATATACTAGTATTATCTTCCACAGAAGATGAGTATAATGATTATTGAAGTGCATTCCAGAGAGAATTCGGTACCTATCCAGATGCATTACGGTATGTGTCAGATAGTTGGTTGAGCAAATACAAGGAAAGATTTATCGCGGCGTAGACGAACGCATGTAGGCACTACGGGAATGTGACAATAAATAGATATCACAAGAAATTAATTCATTTAGCAACTTTATAATTTAAGTGTCTTGTTATCTAACTTTGATTTAATTTTATTTATTTTACTAGGGCTGAAAGTATACATGCAAAGTTGCAAAGGCAGTTTGGATCAAGCCAAGGGACTTTTGAGTCATTTTGGACAAAATACATGGTTTGATTGAGTTGCAGCACAGTGACATTAAAGCCTCATTCGAGAAAAGTTTGACGGTCGTGCAATACAACTTTAAGCTTATTGAATTCAAAGAACTGCGAGGTTTCATATCTATAAGTGCATTAAATCATATCATCGCTCAATCAAAACGAGCCAATTCAGTTGGGATTGATGATTTAGCTTGTGAGTGTGCTATTCGATGGACACATGGTTTACCATGTGCTCATGAGATTTTATAGTACAGGATGGAAGATCGGTCTATTCCCCTTGATTGCATAGATCCTCATTGGAGAAAACTTGATATGTTGTATGCTACAAATGTGCAAAGTATGAAGCTGAGCTGTGAACCAGAGTTGGATATGATTGCCCAAAAATTCAAGCAACTAGATGGGGCTTTTCAATTGCAGATGTTAAAGAGATTAAGAGAGATTGCAAGTTTAGATAGTACTTATCTTATAGAACCTACAAAAAGGAAGACCAGTACATGTGGTCGCGCTTCAATGAAGGTTGACATGTCTACTCGTTGTGACCCATCTACCTTTGAGTTGGTTCTATCTGGACAAGATAGTTATTCACTCAGCATTGAGCCAATTAGTACGGGCATCCCAAATGGTGCAAATGCAAAAGAGGCAGCCGAAGCAGAAGGTAAGAAGTATATGTTTCTTTTTTAACATAGAGTGCTGGGCCGAGCCGTGTCGGGCTTGTGACGTGCCCTTCTGTGCTTTGTAGCCGTGCAATAGATACTGTTTGAGTGGCATATGATTGTTTTTAAATAATTTATAGCATTCGATATGGTTTGTAGGTAATTCGTCCTCGAGTCCGGTCACATAAGCCAATGATCTATATTGATGCATTTCCAGATGGGTTGAGGCCATACATCCAGCATATCAAGGATGTAAAAGCTGATAGCAACTGTAGATTCAGGGCAATAGCTGACTTGCTGGGATTTGGAGAGGATGGTTGGTTGTGTTAGGAAGGATTTATTACAAGAGTTGCAATGTCATTCAGAGCACTATCGCGCATTATATGCTATTGAAGGGAGGATTGATGAGATTGCTCATGCATTATCATATTTTAAGGATTGTCCACCATATGGCCGATGGATGACTATGCCAGATATGGGGCATTTTATAGCGTCCTGCGATAACATTGTCCTATACCACTTCTCGTTGCAATAATGTCTTACATTCCTACCTTTCAGATCGGTGCCTCTTTCTTCACTATCCCATAAAGACATTGCAGTGGCTTTCGTAAATGGCAACCATTTTGTAAAGGTATTAATTAAATGACTCTTAGTCACTTTAAATGGCTCATAAATTAAACGAATAATATTGTTTATTGATTTATAAATTTGTAGGTGTTTCTATTGTCGGGTCATCCCGTTCCGCCAATAGCAACCAACTGGCAAAAATATCATCTACCTTGTGCTTCCAGATGGGCAAGTTCATATGAAACACGGATTCAACAATTCAAAGAAAATATCTCTACGGATGTTATAATTAGTGAGATTGTAGAGTTATAGTTAGCATCTTTTACCAAAGTTCAAATTTGTAAACATATTTCGAACTCTGTATAATTAGCGAGACTGTAGAGTTAAATTTTGTTGACCCATGTATTGATTTTGATGAATAACAAAATCAGCTTGAGTATATTTCTTATATTACTAATAATTTTGATTAAGTGTTTCGGAGATTTAAGTCATTAATCAGTCAAAGTCACAAGTCCAACCAAGAAAAATCAAATTTGGACTTGAGTCAAGCGTCATGTTCAGCACTTAGAGCCGACTCTTACAGTTGAGAAGTCAACTCTGGCACGGTTTGGCAATTCACTGTTTCTTCTTGATATCTCTTGGCTTGCAATTCAATGTTTCTTCATTTGTATTTCTACTCCCACTAAAATTACATTTCATGTATTCAGTTTTAGTTCTACTAATCTTAAAACCTCTCTCAAAATATCTAGCTTAACATTTACTTCTGATTTAGTTTCATCAATCAACACTATATCATCTGTAAATAACATACACCATGAGATATCATTTTGAATATATTTGATTAATTCATCCATAACTAATACAAAAAGATACAGACTTAAGGAAAATCCTTGATGTAAACCTACAGTAATTGAAAACTCACTAGTTTCTTTTATTATTATTTTAACAATAATTGTTGCTCTATCATACATATTTTTTTATCAATTCTATGTACCTTTTGATAACTCCTTTTTTTCTCTAAAACTCATTATATCATTTCTTTAGGTACTCTATCATATGCTTTTTCTAAATCAATAAAGATCAAATGAAGGTTTTTTTTTTCTTTTTCCTATACCTCTCCATTAATCTTCTTAATAAATAAATAGCTTCCATGATCGATCTTTCAGGCATAAATCCAAATTGATTATTTGACACTAAAGTTTCAGCTCTTATTCAATTTTCTATTATTCTCTTTCATAATTTCATTATATGTCTCATCAGCTTAATTCCTCTATAATTTGCAAAGTTTTGAATTTTTTTATTTTTGTATATGGGTATTAATATGCTTTTTCTTCAATCATCTAATATTCTTTTAGTTGCTATAATTTTGTTAAATAAATTGGTTAACTGCATGACTCCAATTTCTCCTAAGCTTTTTCAAACCTCAATAAGGATTGCATCTGGCCCTAATACCTTTAAATTTTTTCTTTCACTTAAAGATTTTTTAACCTCAAGCATGCTAAATCTATCAAAAAAAAATTATGTTTATTTGTTACTCTTAGGTTATTACATTCTTCTATCCTTAAATTTATTAAATTATTTTTATTTAATAATTTTTTAAAATTACTATCAGAAATACACATGTTAAGATGATTATATGGTAAAACTTTAAAAATATAGAATTAGAAATAAACATATAAGAGTAATGATAGGATTAGCCCCCATTGAAGATAAAATGAGAGAAAATCAATTACGACGGTTTGGACATATACAACATAGACCTTTAGATGCTCCAGTTAGAAAGAATGATATTTTAACAATCCATGATAAGGATAGAGGTAGAGGTAGATCTAAACTAATATGGACAGAAATAATTAAAAAAGATATAACTATTTATAATTTAAATACCGACTTGGTCTTGAATAGAGCAGAGTGGAGGAAGCTGATTCATGTAACCGACCTCATGTAGTTAAGAAAAGGCTTAAATGAGTTGAGTTGAGTTGAATTTTTTTAAATAACTTTTCATCGTTCTTTTATCTCTTCTTCTTTTACTAAAACTCTTTCATCTTCATCATTAATATATTTAATATAGTTCAGATATTTTGTTTTTTTTAAGTTTTGTTAGTTTATATATAGTCTTTTCACCTTCTTTCGTATTTAGTCTATTATATAAATCATCGTACGCTTTAAGTTAGGCATTACTTACTTCTTTTTTACCTTCTTTCTTTGCATCCCTATATTTTTAATAGCTTCTTACCAAATTTTATAGTTTATCCTTTTAATTTTAGATGGCAACTTTAACTTTCTTGTTCCACCACTAAGTTTTCTTTCCTACTAGTCCTACTCCTTTTGATTCTCCTAGAACTTCTTTTGCTATATTTTTTATGCATTTAGTTGCTTTTTTCCACATTCAATTACTTGCTTAATTATTTCTCTGTCAATTATTTGCTTAATTATTTCTCTGACAATTATTTGTTTCTTTTATATGACATTGCATTTGTTTTTTCAAATATCTAATTGTTCAGCTTATAAAATATTTTTTATTATATCTATAAAATTAGGATGATTTTTTGTTTCATCACTAGGAAGTGATAGATAAAAAATTTCAAAAGTAAAAGATGCTAAACAATAGAAACAACAACAACAAAGCCTTAATCCCAAAATAGTTAGGATTGGCTACATTAATCTATTTTCTACATTCAACTTTATTCTGAACCATATTTTTTGTAAGATAAAAAATTTTAAATCCTTCTTTATAACTTCTTTTCGATATATCTTTGCCTTCTTTTCTCTTTACATGTATTAAGTAACTCTCCTGCATATGTACATCATGCTAAATTGTAATAAGAGTGGTGTAATTCTGTGCTGCATGGCCATATGAAAGAATAAATAGGACAAAAAAAAAAAAAAAAAGATGAATGAAAGGCAGGTTTAGTTACCCAAAAAAAAAAAAAGCCAATGACAAACCCAAGTGTATTACAGTTCTAAACTGACCTTGTTATCTAATAAATGCTCAATCTTGGTCAAGATTAACGTTCTTAATTAGCTTTACATAGAGAATGCCAGATAATTGATTTTATAACTTCTAAATTCAGAGGAAAAGGGCTGCATTGTGACTTGGAAAATATCCATTATGTGTAGGATCTAAAAGAAATTTTTGGTAGGTTATAACGAGCTCTCATCACAATCTTTCATCCTTGTTAAAATCTTTGATTCAGGTGGCAATTTGCATGCTTGACATATCCTTTTTATCCTTGCAGTTGATGTGCCAACAATTTATAGTGGCCATGTGAAAGTTAATCCGATCTTTCAGATGACATGAAGTTACTTTTAGGAATTTCTAATTAGCTATTATACTTTTACTCATACAAATTGTTTCACTAATTCTAACAATATTGTCTTCATGGCAGGTAAGTCTTAACGATGACTCTTTTTGCAGGATGGTCCAAAAGGAACACTGCACTAGTTTTATCATAACTAATTTAAATACTTGTCCACTGTGATTGTTCTTTCTTGCATGTCCTGAATGATTGCAATACCCTCTTTCTACACCTTTCAAATAAAACACCTATCTTATCACCTCTCTTTATGACTATGGCAATGGCAAGATAAAGCTGCCTCTAGTTTAGATTGAATGGTCCTTTTTGTTTCTTATTACAGTTGCAATTGTTATGTGCCTCTAAATTTTGAGTTCAGATTGCTAATGCAGGTTTCAATAAGTTTTGATTTTATTCCTTTTTTGGTAATTTTTCTGTTTATTGCATTATTTTAGAGGATATTTGCTATCAGTTGTTGATCATTAAAGGTGAATTTGCTGTAGAGTGACTGCAACTATGATATTACCAATCATATGTAACTGTCCATCTCTATGAATATATTGGTATTTGTTGTATTACATCATGAAAATAATATAATATGCCCTTTTTTCAATGTTTTGATAATGCAGGAGCCACTCTCTTCTTTAGCAGCTGAATTTCAATCAGGCAACCCAATCCTTAAAGAGAAAATCAAGGTTTATTGGAGTGATACAAAGAAGTGCTGCTGTTTTATTTCTCATCTTGGTTGATAGTCTTCAAACATTTTCGTCTGGATTGGATTTTATTTATGTTTATGATTATGTTATTCAACACACAGCTGCTTGGTGAACAATATGGTGCATTAAGGCGAACAAGGGGTGATGGAAACTGTTTCTATCGAAGTTTTATGTTCTCCTACCTGGTAATGTGATGATATATGCTTCAAAAGCTCTTCTTCTCTTCATATTTCAGCAGTTTTCTGTGAAAGGTGCCCTGGTTATAAGTCAGAGATATTTGTGAGATTTGAAACTAGGAGCATAATTTGGAGACACAAAACAAAGATGAGGTTGATCGTATTCTTGTGAATATTGAACAATGCAAGAAGACACTTCAGGGTCTTGGATATGTTGACTTTACCTTTGAGGACTTCTTTTCAGTAAGTGACATCTTTCAAATGTTTTGTCTGTGCCTCTAATTCATTTCCCCAATTTTTCTTTTTTCTGTTGATTATAGCTCTTAGTTCTAAAAACAATGATTGACTACTTGATAAAGGTAATATCGAAACTTCTCAAATTCTGATATATTATAAATCATGTTCATCTTAGACAGCCTCTCTATGCTATAAATTGGTCCTGCATTTATCTGATCTCCACCTTATTTTGGCCCAGAAAAGTTAACGTCTTCTAGATCAATGAGAGGAGTTGTTTTGTATCAGCCAAACATTTTCATGTGCATCCGATTGTACCACCAACACCAACAGTTTAAATCTTAGGTTGTAATGAGCAAGGTCTGCAAAACTGGTATTGAAACATGTACCGCTACATTACTGGTTTGATATGGTACAGTATCCACCTGTACCAAGATATGTTGCCATTTTTTTAGCTTTTAACCTCTCAGTATGTGTTGGTACTGGGTGGTTCGAGTTAGCGCCAAGCGATTTGGGTCTGTTTTGACCGGTTTGGTTTATATTGAATTGAAACCTAGTTCCATATCGGTACCTCATTGGTGTGGTACAATCGATATGGTAGACCTTGGTAATGAGTGTTCTGTTGAAATCAATAAACTTTCTAAGGAAAAGACATCATAATCAAGCACACACTTTTGATTGACATGAGATGTAGCCTTGATGTGACCTTCCTCCTTTCTTGCTTTATAGTGTAGCCACTAGGATTCTCAAAATTATCAAATGGTGTATAAGTCAACCATTGAAAAGAGTTCTCCCTCCCTCCATATTGAAGATTTTAGAATGTCATATAGCCATATCTTGTCAAACACAATGATTGGCAACTTTAGTAGGTGATTTAAGCTTCAAAAGACCTGCTTAAATACACAATGCTACTAGCGTAGAACTACCTGGTTATGTGTCATGGCGCATCAAAAATTAGCAAAGGAAATGACCATATTTTATGGGATGGGATTAGGTATGGATTTGGTTTCAAGGTTTATTTGTTAAATTCTATGCAAATATTTAGCCATTGTAAATATTTAGCCATTTGATTGTTGTCACAATGTTAGATTTTGTTATTTTTGTGTACATATGATCATTTGGTTATTCGTTGTCCAGTTGTTCTTTTGTTGCCTTTGTTTTTTTCTGAAATTATTCGATTCATGCCTTAGAAAAATTTTGGCTTCTAGAACTTGTCAAAATAAATGGGGGTGCATATGCGCACACGTTTGTAGCATTTTCTCCATTTCATCACATTCCATATAAATATTTAAAAGTAATGCTGTTAGTCTTCTTAAAAGCTAGGACCCTAACCAATGTAGGCTCTAGGTTAGCCCATCTAATGAGCATATCATGTGGTTGGATCTCTCTTGCCCTACTCCACTTGCTCCTCTCTCTCTCTCTCTCTCTCTCCTCCAGCACCAACTCTCTTGCACTCCATCATTCCTATTCCTAGCAAATAGTGATGTTGTGATACACACAATTCACTGACCTCCATTTCAGGCTATGCTTGAGCATGGACTTAACCTTTGTTTATACTTTTGGGTCCAAGTTGATCTAAGGCTTTTATAGTCCCAGTTGTTGCCCCCAACTTGGGGAAGCTAAGCTCAAGCGTGGCCCTCTCAGCCCAGTGATACTTATCTAGTTATCTTTGTGTTACAAGGAAGAAAGCATATCATCCAATCTGCATTTCCCCCTTCAATCATCTAGGTATGACAAGGATACTTTGGTGTCATGGTATCTTTGTACTTTTTGCCTCCTTGGAGAGAATAATCGAGGTATGACAAACTAGATGTGAGTTAACTTGTCATCTCAAAATCCACCCATGTCAGGAAAATTTTAAAATATATCAACTTTTTGAATCGTCTAGGTCTATCTTGCAATGATGTGGAAGTGAAGCAGTAATCATTTGACTTTTCAAGGGTGCTCGGCTATATTTGAGTTGAACCATCAATTATGAAAACTTCAGCCATAGAAAACAATACATTCTTCCATGAACTTCCTATGCAGTAATGGTAGCTATTCTTGACCTGATTAGATTGAACTTGGGCTGGATTTAAGTCTTGCAGATTTTAATATACGTCAAGTTTAAATTGGGTTACCTAACTACACTTGTACATGGTTTGACTTTGGGACAGTTGCATGACCCATTTTATGTAATTACACTTAAGCATTTGTTTAAAACAAACCAACTCATCATCCAAGCAAACCACTATAACTTTTTAGTTCCTCATGTACATACAAAGAAGCCATCTGGCATGTGGCGAGACAACACTATAGTTGCATGAGATAACCATTCAAGCTTTTGGGAATGTGTCTATTTTTCCCTCTTCCCTCAAGGAACCTACCTAGAACAACAATAATTTCCCTTTCTACTATACTCATCTCGTTTCTTGTCTTCATTTCCTTCTTGTCTCTTTCTACACCTCGTCTTTCTACAAATTTCTGTTCTGTTACTTTGTATTGTTCTATTGTTACTTCCTTTATTTTTCCTTTTTAATTCATGAGGACATACATGATATATTATAACATGGTTATTACGTATACATTTGTTTGATAACAGCAACAACAGCAAAGCCTTAAATTCAAACTAGTTGGGGTCGGCAAAGATAGTTGAATATTTTCACTATATACGTTAGGTTTGTCATATGGGCAATTTTTAATGTTGTAGCACAACTAGTTGTGGAGTTGGTCATTGTAGAGTAGGTTGATTGTAGGGTATTTTGGGTTGGATTTGCTCGCAAAGTTTGACTTACCACAAATTGTGAGATCCACACACCTAATTTACTATGTGGTTGGGTTATTTGAAAATTAAACTTGCAGTTACTTGTTTATCATTTTATTGGAGAGAGAATTTAATCCAACTGATACTCCTACAAGAACCCACCTATATTTTGAGGGTAGTGTTTGATTTGGGAATAAAGTAGATATAAAGTAGCCTTATCCTGCCAAGCAACTTCAAAAAAGAAAGCATCAATAAGAAATAATTACGACAATTAAACTTGCTGGTGAGAGATATAACTATTCCAAGGGAGACAGTAAGCTATTTTGGTATAAAGGTGTTATTTATCCCCGCCTCCTTTTTCTTCATAGATAAAAACATTCTTTTCCAAAAGTTATTCCAGAACTTGCAACAAACAAAAATAAGAATAATTGGTGGCATAACTAGTCCAACATTCCTTACTTTTCTTATTGTTCTTATTCTTGAACCAAATGTAGACTAGAAGGCTAATTCATAAATAATTACAAGGAGTGGTGGGTTGGGCTAATCAGGTTTAGGATGAGTCAAGTTAAATCAGTAAAGTTTTCAAGCCAACCCACTTCTGACCTATACCAGGTCATGACAATTGACAACTTGAACCATACTTTTCCACAAGGGAACTCTTAGGATCTGACCATGCTTAATTAATCTGTATCTTGTTTGCCTGACTCAAGCAAACCTGGCCCATCTTCACCCATCCTGAGCTGAATAGTCCCATTAATAGAAGCTGTTCATTGATCATTGACCGAAGGTGTTAGTTGATCATCAAACAATGTGTCCATATATATTGTATTGGAATAAGCAATGAACTGTATTACAAAGAAATAACTATTATATCATAATGGTACATCTATAAACTACTGTTCTAACTAATGGTACATCATAATGGTACATCTATAAACTACTGTTTTACTTTCAATGTAATCTGATAAACTTTTTTAAAAAAATTTAGTTCCATAAGTCCAACTTTTTACATGCATGAGGCTCTTCCGAATTCCGATAATAGTTTTTGATGTGGTAGCACAGGGATATTGCATTTATGATTAATCCATACAATCAGGTTGAGTATCACTAAGGGATCATCCTATACATTTATGATATAGAATAAATATGGGTCCAAAGGACCATCCATCTACTTTAAGAATTGTTTAGAGTCACGTAACTAAAGTTGTGCTGCATGTTGAGTTGCAGTGTAGTTTATTTCACTTAGTTGGAGTGATGTAATTATTTGCCTATCGTAAAGTCAAGTTACTCTTGGATTGCACGTAGGATCTAAAAATATGCAAATTCCAGCTAAATTGGCTATAAGTCGACCTACAGGGATTCGACTCAACGTTTCGAGACATAAAAATAGTTACATTTAATATTGTAATATAATAACATTATAATATGATTACAATAATATGCTATAATATAATAGTATCATATTATATTGTATTTAATACTATTGTTATTATATTATAATATATTGTAATATAATTATAATAATGTTGTAGGAAAATATTTTTATAATTAATATAATATTGTCATTTGAATAAGTTAAATATAATAATTATATTGTTGCATAATGTTAATTAAAATATAGTTATATATTATATTCTATCATAACTTTGTAGTTTTACTATAGTAATATACGAAAATATTGTAATATTGTATTTTTAGAACAACAATACTATACTTTCTAATAATATATTATTATTATAATTTTTAACTAATACTAAAAGTATTATGTTATAATATTATTACATTATTATCATAATTATATTATAGTAATTATAGTATAGTAATATTATAATAATTTATAAATTAAGAATAATTATAATAGCAGTTTTTGATAATACAAACAATTTTGCCATGGGGGTCTTACAGCTACAACATTTTAAACATTATTAGTTTAGTTACAATTGCAATGTAATTACATGTAACTCAATTACATTGTAACTTGAGCTACACTACAATTTTACTTACAGGATTCCAAAATCCCCTAAATCATCTAGTCACATTTTTCCATTGGAGCTTCTTGTTCCCAGATTTAGCCAAAAGGCGAATTTCTTGATTTTACAAGTACTACCATTGATAATATTGGTAAAATGGGCACACTTAAAGGCCATGTAAACAAGAGCCAAGGACTTTCTCCAAATCTCTTTTCTGCCTTTTTCCTTTTCAAGTGAGGACTTCATGTCAGATAGCAAAAGTTCACTTATTTTCCTAAGTACCTTGCGATGATTAATCTTAATTTGAAGCTATAAAATCCTATTATTTTGCTATTTACTTTCTCCAGAGAGAGACAGAGAGATAAATATGTTTTAATAAATGAGATATACCATATGCTTGTTATGACAAAGGATCTCAAGTTAAACTGACAGAGGAAGACAATGCAGTTATTTATGAAACTGCCTGGGTTTTTCATCCAACCAGCAATTCCAGCATTGACTCCCAGCAGATTAACTTTGATAACCTGTTTATCTATCGATACAATTCTAAATGATAATATAGAAACAATAAGAGATACAGTTTGTTGTGGTTTCATATTGGTGTCTATTGGAACTCAGTATCTTCTCAAATTTTTCAAGTTTGATCTTGGTGTGGTCAATCCAACAGTTCTGGTAACTCACCAACAAAAATATTGAATGGAAAGGAGAAAATCTACAGGCATACTGTTCTCAACATAATTCTTCATTTGCTTTGGGAAATAATCTTCAATCAACTACATTGTTAATTCAAATGCTAACTTTAAAGCATGTCACTCTTTTTATTGAATAAATTTTTAAGGGTGTATTGGACATTGCTTCTATTTTTCTAAAGGCAATTCTCTAAAACCAGCCAGCCACAAATGTTTAGGAAAAGGCTGGGTGGTTATGGCAATTCTCAAAATCACCTTTATTTAGGTTTTTAAATAAAAATATTTCTTTTGGTATATGTGACATTTTGTAATCATGTATTTATAAGTCTATTTTTGTTGAAGGGCTTACCATATTCATAAGACAAAGATCAAGATCACAAAAGCAGATGTGGAAACGAGTTTTTCTAGCTTCTCCCTTCCAAAAGCCACTTTTTCATATACTTCTTGTAGAAGCACTTTTTCATATTAATACCACATACCTTTTCTTTTTAAAAAGCATTTTTCTTACTTTAAAATTCACAAAAGGACATTCTTTAAGCGACACCTAACGTGCCCTAGCCTACTCAAGTGAAAGTTCTAATGTGACTCAACTTCCTGTCAAAAAATAAAAGGAAGGATTGTATCTAATAACAATCCTCTTCTTGCACCTAATTATAGGAGGAAAAGTTCCTTGGAGTTAGGGTTGTCAAATGAATGAGCTCTTTGTTAGTACCTTGTTTTTAGCTCAATAGCTTGCTTGACTAATAAATATGCCAAGCTTGATCTAAGATTTTGAGCTTGAAGTAATGAGCTGAATGAAATCGTATTTAGCTTGATTAAGCTTGATAAAAATATGAGTATATTCTTATTACATGATATTTTTAAAGTTATATACATCATGGATTCAGTACCATACCATTCCAGTACAAAACTCACAAGGGCTGGATGCTTTATCAGTATGTACCAATGATACCATATTGGTCTGTACTAGTAGTTTCTTCTTTTCTTTGGATGCTGTTAGTTTTGATATATACCATCGGTACTGATATCATACTGTTCTGGTGAAAAAATATACAGGATTTCTTACTGGTATTCAAAACCGTATTATATATGATTGTTATATGTTATAATAGTATGAGTTATACATAAGTATAATTAGTTATAAAAACAAGTTACATTTCAGCCGTTAGATGTCTATTGGCTGAGATATATCACTGAGCTATTAGATAAATATCTGTAATCCCCGGCCTCGCAGTGCCGGCCCCAATCTATTGCATCCCTGCACATTCTGGAAAAACAAAAAAAAAGAAAAAATGAAAAAAAGAAAATCATCCCTAATTTCATTGCTAGACTTGCTTGTCCTAGCCCCTTTGCTTAGCTCATCATTCCCTTGATTCTTGCTGCTGTTGACCTTGCCACTTGTTCAGATGCAAGTTCCCACAAGCAAAGCACTTTCAACAAATCTATTCCTTGTCTCCCCTCATCTTTAATTTTACGTAAGCCTAATTGAGCCAGCTTGGGGGCAGATGAGCCAAGCTTGAGCTCAGCCAGGCCAGCTCTTGGCCAGCTAGGGCCAGGCCAGGCACATTGATGTTAAAGCTGGGTCTGAGGTGGCCTAAGTAAGCTTAGTTAGCTTTTTTGCACACCTCATTGGAGTAACTAGCACTTAAGATAATGCCCTCTCTTGTATTTTTAAGAGAAGGTGAATTGGTAAGGCCTAATGAAATCATTGGAGGATTCAACATGTTCGGTGAGCCTGTTCTCATTTGCATAGAAAGAGATCCACCAATAGCTGGTCTCCCTTGCTGTAACAAGATCTGATGCGTCATGCTCAAACCATTTGGTGGAAGCTCCATCTTTCTTTTGAGCCTGGTAGAACCCCCTCTTTCATTCTTCTGCACTTTTCAAGTCATCCATGATTCCATCCATGAGGCAAGTCTTTGGAGCAATTTTTGATTGATATCATGCATCACTTGAAAGATTTATAGGAGTTCCACAGTTCTTATCACCTTTTTATTTCTCTTCAAAGAGATATCAACAAACATATCATCGTCCATAAATATTTGTAGAACATAGATTTCATAGTTATGGAGGTCAGCATGCTTTTATCATTAGTGCTCTGAACAGTTTGCAGTTATCTATCATTATGGAAACAAGGATTTTTATTGTCTAGTCAAGCCATTCACGTCGACCTACAAATATTTGTGAAGATTTAATTAGGGGTGCAACTCGGGCTCATGAAACTCGGGTTTCCTTGAACCCTAACCCTATTTGTAAAATGTCAACCCTAACCCTAACCCTAACCCTATTTGTAAAACCTCAACCCTAACCCTATTTTTAAAAATCGGGTTCGGGTTGAGTTTCGGATTAGAATTCGGGTTGATAGAAAAAAAAAATATGACAATTTGAAACAAACAAGCTTAACATTGTACAAATAAGCTTTGCATTGTACAAACAAGCTGAAGTTTGAAACAAACAAGCTTCACATTTCAAATTACATGTTTAAAAATATACATCTTTTACATAAGACTAAACAAAAAAAAGTACATTCTTAAACCAAAACATATCCAAAGTAATTCAAATGTTGCATAACATTTCAATAGCCACTATATGCATTAATGAAGTCACCTTTATCCTTCGAAAGTAGAAAATATTGAGACGATATAAAGAGCCAGTTAGAATACCACATAAGTCTGGTATGAGAAATCTTTTCCAAGTAGCGAGACTGCATTCGCCATCCAAAGCTTTCTGATTTTTTACTCATCACCCCTTTCCCAGATGTTTTAGTTTTCTGCTCATCACCTCTTCTCAGATGCTTTCATAAAATTTTGGCAAACTTCATATTAGAAGTTACAAATGTCTCAAAGAAGATAATTTAAAAAAATAAAGATACTAGTTTGGCCCACCAACATTACATGATAAAATGCAATGGTTAAAGGTATATTGCTCATTTTAAAAGGTAATGAAGGTTCTGGTGGAATGTTCATACCAAGAATCATCACTTTCACAAAACTATTGTCAGCTCTTCATGCTTTATACCTAACAAACAAGGCTAAATCATCACTTCCATAACATCAGTGGGCCTGCTGCTTGTGGCTTTGCGGGTTCGGGTTTTCTCGGGTTCGGGTTGACTGCAACCCTAACCCGGCCCAAGTTGCAAATCGGTCCGGGTTCAACCCGGATCCTTCGGGTTCGGGTTAGGCAAACTAGAGTTTGAGTACTGCTGCAAATCGGGTTCCGCGGGCCGGGTTCGGGTTGAACCCGGCCCAAGTTGCACCCCTAGATTTAATGAAGTGACATGGAATAGCAGTGAGTGGAAATGGAAATGGGTTAAGCAAAGGAATACAAAGAAAACTAATTCTTATACTAAAAATAATACCCATGTTTATCAAATCTTTTATGGCTTTATGACTCTCTTGATACCTTAGTTTCCTTCATTCTACACTTTCAAAAAACTTGTAAAAACGATTGAACAACAATATATTTCTTTTTTTCTACTCATTAGTCCTTCAAATTGTCTCATTTCATGCTTCATGCTTCATTAGTTTTAGGATTGTAAAACTTGGTGCTTGCAATTGTGAATAAAGCAGGGATAGAAGCCCCCAAAACAAACTTGCACCACTTTTATCATCTTCAAGATTATCATTTTTTCTCTAAGATTGCCATGAGAGCTCCATATTTGTGCACTCCTAGAACCACATAGGTAGTCAGAGAATAGATTTACTAGTTAGAATTAAAAAGCATGCAAAATTTGTTCCAACTCGATCTTTTTATTAGATAACTGAATATCATTTGTGCATGTATCAAAATGAATAAGAACTAAAATGTACCTATATCATCATGAAGTCACACTGTTCCAAGTTGCTCCTGTGCTAAGACATCTTTTATTCTAGATACAATCTTCCGGCTGGCGTTATCAAGTGTTCTCTTGGTTCCTGGCAACCAATTGAATTTTGAAGTGTCTTGCATGAACATAAGATCTTGTAGATTGTCTTGATTTTTTGGACATTGCCCTCCATTCCATGTTGGATGCATTTTCTGCCTCAATGGTGTTATTTAATTGTGTGTGGACGCATATGTTTGTATGTATATAATCCTTTCTCTCTGATAGTTCCAAGTGTGATTCAGATATTCATTGAGCAGCTGGAAAGTGTTCTGCATGGCAATGAAACTTCAATAAGGTAGATGGCCTTCACTGATTATCCTCTTTTGTTTGTAGTACTATTTCTTAATGTGTCAAAAAGTATTGATCATATCTTAAGTTAAAATGGAAAAAAGAAGTTATTGTGTGCTCTGCTAAATTCATCCCCTGCATAATTCCAGCAAATGTCTTGCTTATCCAGGGAAATATGTCCTTATTTTGTATTTTCAGTCATGAGGAGCTCTTGCAAAGGAGCCGTGATCAGATGATTTCGGATTATGGTGAGAAACATTGTTCATACCATTAAATTGCTTTTCATATGCCACCATTGCTTTTGTCCTCTAATGTGAATTGTTTGTCAGTTGTAATGTTCTTCAGATTTGTCACTTCTGGTGAAATACGCAAACGAGCCAAGTTTTTTGAACCATTCATTGCAGGCTTAACAAATTCGACTGTGGATCAGGTTTGTTGGGATTCCCCAGTCTTGTTTTATGCTGTCTATTCTTTATCTTCTCAATGCTAAAGCATCTTTTCTTGGTGGTTATTATTGTCTTTGAATAAAGTTAATCTGAAAGATTATGAGAAGTTATTTGAATCCATACTTTGCATAAAATCATAAAGTTAGGGTGACCTCATCACAATAGGGGGGGCTACTTAATTTCAAATGGGGTACTTGACAGATACTCATGAGGTTGATCAATCTCCTCCCAGGACAGGACCCTAACTCATTATTACCTCAACAATTGTTCACCTGCAAACCATCGTAGTTGGTTTTAGTTATTTCCCCTCTTATGTTTAGGCATATGGTTGATCCTACCTTGTTCCTGTTTCGTGCGATCAAAGTGAAGAAATTCCAGGAGTTATCACTTAGGTGCGTGCCTTCTGGTCGCCAACCAAATGAACAAGCCAAACTGAACGGTTTAATGTGGGCAAGGGCTTGTTGCCAAGACAGAAATTATGGGATCATTTGAATCCACCACTTTCAATGATGTAGTGCTACAATTACTATCTTTTCTACTTGATGTAATCTGATAGAAAACCATGTCCATTGATAGCTAAAACTTAGTAAGAAAAAAAATCTCTCTCTTCATGGTATACGAATATGACTCTGTTGTCTGAGTTGCACAGTTCTGCAAGGCTTCAGTGGAGCCAATGGGAGAGGAAAGCGACCATGTGCACGTCACTGCCCTCTCTGATGCATTGGGTGTGCCAATACGCGTGGTGTATCTTGACCGGAGCTCATGTGACTCAGGCACCCTAGACATAAACCATCATGATTTTGTTCCTGGATCCAATTCACCTCAGGAAGGCACTGCCCAGATTAGTGCAGCCAACACGTCATCCGGTGACGCCTTTTGTGACACTGCTGTACCGGCCTGGCCACTATGACATTCTCTACCCCAAATAACTTCTTTTATTAGGTGCTATACCTGCTGAGTTTGGTGTGCTTCATATTTATTTACATTCATAAATGCATTATACGAACAATCTTCGCATGTCGGTCGCAGGCTGCCAAAGGTGGCTTAATGCATAGGTGTCATGGATTGGGGCTTGCGCCATGATGTTTTGGGTCTTTTGTTTTTGGAAGGGGGATTAGATCTGATTCTGAACGATTCTTACTTGTTTCTTGTGATCCCAAAGCTCTCTGTCTGACAGACGATACATTGTCAACAAGACACTTCTTTTGAGCTTCTTGTTGTAAACAGTAACACCATCAAACGCAAATGGGACTCTCTGCGCTGAGTATTTAATGAAGATCGGTATCTTGGATTTGTGGACGAGTAGAAGCGTAGACTATCTGATGCTACGTTGAATTTGGCAAAATAAAATCATATCCTGGGTGATGATGCATTGCAATGGCTTTTAAAAAGATTATGGCTTTAAGACGAAGGCATTGTTGTTTTTTTTTTCTTTTTTTTTTCATCATAGAAAAAGGAGGCTAAGCCGTGGACCACTGAGCTAGCTATCTTGAGAAACGTTGCTAAGACCTAAGAGATGGTTGCCCTTTTTCTGGGGCTAATCATCACAGTCCGCACTTGAGAAGGTAGGTAGCCGTTCTATCGTGTAAAAGTTTTGCTTTGGTGTTGGATTGAAAAGAAAAGCTTTAAGTTTATCGGCTATTAATTAATTTTTATTTAAATTTTTAGGATCATAGAGCTTTTATTTTATTTTTTATTATTATTTTTATTATAAATGGGCGATCGAAACAGTTTAACGTGAGTCAAGCCCGATATGTCGGAGTACAATATCTGAGATAAGATTATAGGACATAAATCATCTGGTCTTCGGACCAAAAACTAGAGTGCTGGACCATTCGGGCAGCTATCAAATCAGCCGCTGAGTTAGCTTTCGATAAATATGCCGAATCTGGACTCTGAAAGCCTGATGGAGCATATACCTGATGTCACATAGCAAAGGGTTAGAAGACAAGGGGTCACTGGAATCCTGCCGGAGCCAACGCACCACTGTAGTAGAGTCCCCCTCAATAATAAGATGGCGAAAACCCAAACTGCGGATAGCATAAGATATATCAGCCCACGCTGCATATAACTCGGCAAGCGGCACTGACAGTTAAGAGAACCAAACTCACCAGCCGCAATCATCAACCCATCAGAATCTCGGATCACAAACTCCGAGCCAGCCAGCCGACTTTGGACACTGCCATCAAAGTTGATTTTGACAGATCCTAGTGGAGGGGGTTCCTAGGAAACAAAGACCGTATGTCGGCGCGCTACCGAGGCAGCAGAGGAATCACAGATGCTAGTTCTGTCAATATCAAGTCCTGACTGGTGGATCATGTATTCGTCAGAGAGGGATAGAGCTGTCCTAAGGATTTTTGGGGGGGGGGGTCACTTTTATCAAAAAAAAATTTCCTATTCCGAACCAGCCAAACCTGATAAGCAATATAAGCAGCTGAAGAGCTCAACCGAGGTGTGCCCCTCTGCCCGCCCTGTCGAATCATCCTCAGAAAAGAAGAACGACAAGAGTCGCTGCTATCAAACCATGAATGATAACCTGCTATCTGCCAGACTAATCTAACACTGTCGCAAGTGAAGATAGCATGGTCAACTGTCTCCTCCTCCACCCCGCATAATGGGCACATAGGCTGGATCATCAAACCCCTACTCGAGAGCAGAGAGCAGGTTGGAAGGCAGTCCCAAGCCAGCTTCCAAATGAATAGCCGCACTCTATGGTGAATGGGAAGCTTCCAAATCCAAGAGACATCCAGTAACTGCCTAGGCTGTGGCCTATACTCCTATATAAGATCCCTAGTCGGAGCACGAGTCGTATAGGATCTCCTCCAAAGTCTGGTGTCCGAAACTCTTGCCCGATATAAGAGGGATGGACAAAATACGCCGGGCTAGCTCTGCCCCAAAAAGAGTGGCAACATGGGAAGTATGCCAGCCAGTGCAATCCTGAACAGTTAAGTCAATGACTCTCGTGCCAGAAGGAATGCCAGTGCTCATAAAGGTAGGCCAGCAAGACAATGGAATATCAGCCAGCCATGTATCTCTAAGCACATCAACAAAAGCACCATCACCAATCATCCACGAGACACGAGGTAGCATAGCCGGAGCATGATGACACACCTCTTTCCAGAAGAAAGAGCAGGCACGAGCAGGCTGGGGAGGTGTGTAAGTGGACCAATCACCATACTTAGCACGCATAAACGAGCTCCATAAGCAGTTAGGATCAAGCAAGAATCTCGTCGCGTGCCTAGCAGTCAACGCCTCCCTCCTCACAGTGAGGGATTGAATCCCAAGCCCTCCCCTCCGATATCGGCATACAAACAACATCCCAAGCCACTAGGTGGATCCCATGGCCATCCTGCATCGAAACCCAAAGGAAATCTCGAAACTATCTCTCCATCCACCTCAAGCAAGTCACCAGAATGGCTGCATTGGATAGAATGTAGAGAGGAAGAGAAGTAAGCACAGAGCGAATAAGGGTGAGCCTGCCCATCATAGATAACTCAGTAACCTGCCACCCATCCAAACGAGCCCTGACCCGGCGCTCAAGATCAAGGAAATCAGAACACCATGGCTATCTCCCTGTAATCGGAATGCCCAGATAGGAAAGCCGATCAGCCTGAGCAGAGATCCCCAAAATAGACTTAATGGTTTGCCTCACATGAAGATTGGTCTTTAGACTGAAGCAAATCATGGATGTATCAAGGTTAACTTTCTGTCCAGAAGCCCTGCAGTAAGACTGAATCACTGACGCAAAAGTTGTAGCATTGCTTATAGTGGCTCTCCCCACCAAGATACAGTCGTCAGCAAAAAGCAAATGAGATAGCGATGGCCCTTGGGAACCCGCACTATAGGGAACAATAGCAGAAGCCTGTTGAGCTTGATGTAGAGCCCTAAACAGAGCATCAACTGTGAGGATGAACAGGAAAGGTAATAGCGGATAGCCCTGCCTGAGACCAATAGCAGTCTGGAAATAGTCCGTCTGGCTGTCGTTAACAATGATAGAGAAGAACGGCCGCTGAATGCAGGCCCTAATCCAGGCTATAAAAGGCTCAGCAATCCCAAACTTCTGAAGAGCTCTATATAGAAACTCCCAACTCACTCTATCATAAGCTCTTTTCATATCCATCTTAATAGCCATTAAGCAGTGACGAATAGGAGCCCTATGGAGATCATGCATAACTTCTTGAGCTAAAAGAACATTATCAAAAATGCATCGCCCTCTGAGAAAAGCCCTCTGCTCAGGAGAAATAATGCGGGGAATAACCACTCGCAGCCGAGAAACTAGGAGCTGAGCACAAATCTTATATAGAGTGGTACAGAGACTGATAGGACGGAAGTGCTGAGGCTTGGAAGCATCAGGCCGCTTCGGTACCAGGGCTATAAGGGTCCGATTACAATTAGGGGGGATGGAGTTGGCCTGAAAGACAAGCTGGATGGCCTGGAAAACATCCTGTCTCATAATAGCCCAATAATGACGAAAGAAGAAGGGGGGAAAACCATCATGTCCCGGGGCCTTATCAGGACCCAGATTCCATAAAGCCTCCCGAATCTCCTCA
Source organism: Calamus simplicifolius (assembly GCA_900491605.1). NCBI lineage: Eukaryota > Viridiplantae > Streptophyta > Magnoliopsida > Arecales > Arecaceae > Calamus > Calamus simplicifolius. The sequence goes on along the minus strand of UESW01001430.1, from coordinate 242,288 downwards.
AAAGAAATTGGCCTAGTAAGACAGTCGTTCTCAGCCTCAGTAACCTTAGAGAGGGTGGGAACAGAGCACACAAGGAACCCAACCCCCAAGATTTCAGTCCATCGAGAACGAAAAAACTGAAGAAGCTGGTCCCCAATAGCCTCACTGTTTTCCTGGACATTACCCTCCTCATCAACAAGCCGCCGAATCTGATTCGCTGCTCGACGCTTCAAGGTAGCCTGATGGAAAAATCTAGTGTTCTGATCCCCCTCCTTGATCCACTGAATACGGGATCTCTGCCTCCAATACATCTCCTGCTGTCGGAGGAGGGAGTGGTGGAGAGCAAGGCTAGCTCGAAGAGCAGTAAGGTCAGAATCCTGCAAACAGCCATACCGATCCTCCTTGTCCTGAAGAGAAACAATAGTGTGCTCAGTCTGTTCAATCTGCTGAATAATATCACCAACCTCTTCTCTATTCCATCTGGACAATCGGTGCCTAGCCAGCTCAAGACACCGAGATAATCTATAAGTAGCACTCCCTCTAACTGAAATTCGCCAAACCTGAGCAATTAAGGAGCGGGCAGCAGAATATGAAGTCCAAAATTTCTCAAATCTGAACTGACCCTTTCTCTGAGCAACTGCATCAGTGGTGATTAGGAGAGGGCAATGATCGGAGGCAATCCTGGAAAGATGTGTAACAGTAGTAGAAGGGAAGGATCGAATCCAATCTACCGAGGCAAGAACCCTATCCAACCATTTCGACACTCTAGCAGAGCCGTGATGGTTATTGCACCAGGTGAATTGGGCTCCCTGGAACCCCAAATCCAGCAGATTGGCATAAGCTATAAAGGTTCGAACCTCAGAAATACCAGCAGTCTCCACAAACTGCCTACCCCCGCTCTTCTCATTAGCCTTCAAAATACAGTTAAAATCACCAGCACATAGGGCAGGAATGCCCTGAGAAAGCAGAGATAGGATCTCGTCCCAAAGAGAACAGCGGATCTGGAAATCAATACTAGCATAAACACCGGACAAAAGCCATGGGGGCAACGAGCCTTCAGATATAATAAGGGCAACCTGCTGACCACATAGATGAAAAGCATCAACTTTAATATCAGTAGGCCTCCACAATACCATAATGCCACCATATAGACCCTCCGACTCTATAGCATAAGAAGACCAAGATCTAGATAACTGTCTTCTAACATAGGCCAGACTATCGCCAGATAAGCGGGTCTCCAACAAAATACAAATATCACAATTATGAAGCTGCATCAGCCTCCCAAAAGAGGAGCAAAACGAAGGTTTCAGGGATCCTCTAACATTCGATATAAGGATCTTCATTCAGAAGGGGGGGACCAACCAAAACCCCTGACATCTCCGTATCAGGCGAACCGCTTGCAGGGATCACTCCCTCCAAGGGATACCGATCCTGACTATCCATGGCCTCTACAGTGGCCTTCGGCTGGATGGCCTTTCTGAGTAGGGCAACTATAGAGTCATGGGACTGATCTTCCGCCATCATCATTGGGGGGCCTTAGTGGGAACCGCTGAACCCTAAACCTCCGCAATCCGACTAATCTTAGGCCCACAACCCTGGAGAGTCACAGGCCCATTCATCACCTCACACACTAAGAGAGTCAATGAGGAGTGCACCATACTTTTACTCGGGAGTTTCACTTTTCCTTTTACAGTTTTTGAAACAACCCTTGGGGCCGGAGTTTCAATAGGACGGGCCCGCTTCAGTGGGCCCGGATTAGCTTCTTTGCGGGCCCTCGGTCTAGCAGCTGAATTGTCATTTCCTAATTGGGCAAAGGGGTTGATTGGATTCACAGGGGCCTGCTGCAGAGGAGTTTCAGCCTCAGGAGAAAGTTCAAAAGAAACTGGCACGGCACCCTCCATCTCAGCCAAGTCAGCCACCCGGGTCGAAGCCATAGCATCATACCCAATCCCTGGAGCACAGTGCCCATCAACTGTTGAGCCCTGGATCTCCCCCGTCATCACCTCCCTGTTACCTTCACCAGGGTACACAGCTGAGCCAAGTCCAACAGACCTAGCCACCGTAGGTCTCCGGACTCTCCGAGCAACCTTCTTCGGAGCTTGCCAGCCCTCAGGAGGAGCAGCTGCTGCTCGTTGGGTCGACGAAGCAGGAGGAGCAGCCAAAGACAGAGGGGGTCGCCGCCGGCGGAGTGCGGCCATCCACGGCCCAAAAACCGGGCTGTCCGATGAAGACGCATTAGATAGAGAAGAGAGGCAGCTGCTCACTGGATGCACCGAACCACAGTGAGCACAAATCCCCTCCAGGTGTTCGTAGACAAACTGCTGCTAGAATGGCAGTGCAGAGCCGCACACCCTCGCTCCCGGCCGCAGAGGTTTGGTCAGGTCCACCCGGACGCAGGCGCGGGCAAACCCCCCTCCTCCTATCCCTTGTCGCAGCGTCAATGAACTGGAAGGATCCAGCAGCAGAAAGGATTGATACAATGATCTCCTCAAACCAGAATTCTATTGGAAGAGATGGCAATCTGATCCAAAGCAGAGCAGTGGCCATGGAACCCTCCGACGACACGAACTGAGGATGCCAGTCCTCCACAGCGATCACCTGACCATTGGCCATCCATGGCCTGCCAAGAGCAATCTCTTTTGCTGATGGGTCGGAGAACCGGAAGTAGTGGCGGTGAGCTAAGCTAACGTACTCCACATCACCGGTAATCCCTGCACGGCGGAACTCCCGCACGATTGCATCAGCCGGGATCCAGCGGAAGAGAGACCGAGCAATCACCGCTCTCTGACTCCAGTCCGAAGTTGTCTCCTCCAAAGTCCGGGACGAAACCTGGATCACCTTCGGGAACCGCCGTTCCAAGGCCTCGATCTCTACCGGAGAAGGTGAAGAAGCCACCCACTCAAACTGGCTATTAGTTCCCCGATTCCACTCCCTATCCTCCCTCCTGCCTCCATCTGAAGCGATTGGAATGACATTCGGGTTGGGAGCCATCGTCGCCTGGAAGCGTTCAGATCGGTACCGACAATCGCCATAGATCAGCAACAAGAAAGATCGGAAGCACTAATCTTGATGCACACCATGAACAGAACACAGAGTCGCCTGAAGCACGAATTCTAAAGCAACGACACCCTCCTTTCAAATAAAGTATACCATATAGCTTTTATTGGATGGTGGTAGAGCGGGGATAGTACTGAATGGTTATTTATAAAGATAGTGGTAAAGTTTCAGTAATAAAGCCTTGTATTATTCTAAATTAAAAAAAATTATTTGCTTCCAATTAATTTTTACTCTAGTGTTGAATGCCTTCCCTCTAGCGTAGAACACCAAGTATGCAATCTCTACCTTTTGAGGTCCCTGCGTACGAACTCTTTTAGGTCCACGGTTCGGGTCCATTTGGGCTTTCTGGCAAGCCGGGCATGGTATGCTTCCGTTAAGCTCACCGGTCGCGCGCATTAGCCATATGCTCGTATGAGCGCATGTGTCATAGCCTATTGAACTATAGCGTATCTTATATGGTGCTCACATGGGTATGCTGATGAGATATGCATGTTCGCATGGGTACACGTCAATGCGCATGCCTAATATGTGCCTTTGTGCATTGAAGGCTATGCATAAAGAATTTTCTAAGCTCTTACATATGAACTCCTAAATGATCCATCATTCCAACTTCCGCTGTATCTCATATGGTGCTCGCATGGGTACGCGGATGAGATATGCATGTTTGCATGGGTATGCGGTCAATGCGCATGCCTGATGTGTGCCTTTATGCATTGAAGGCTGTGCACAAAGAATTTTCTAAGCTCTTACATATGAACTCCTAAATGATCCATCATTCCAAGCTGCTTGGCAATAGGTTATGGGAATAAGATGTTATGAAAACAAAAACAGGTGAACCAAATGAGGGGGTTGCCCGGTGTTCATATGAGAATTTAATAACAATAAGGAACACTGCTGAAAGTTAAAAAATTTTTGAGAGGACTCAAGGCACATACATTTTGGCGAGAGGAAAAGTCTTTGTACACCGTCTTCGGTGTAGCAAATTCTAAAATGTATCATTTTTTTTTATGATCCACATGAATCTTACATGACTTGATACGATAGGGCAGGAATACCATCTTAAATTTTAACGTGACGTGCATTAATACTTATTAATTTTTTTTTTTAGAATTTGTGTAAAGGCTGCGGTGCACGTTTTCTGAATGGATGTTGTAATTTTATAACTACGGTGTTATAAATTTACAAATGGAATGTAATTTTTTTGACTTTCTAAATGGGTGTCTTAATTTTATAATTACGGTGTCGTAAGTTTACAATCGAAATATCATCTTAAATTTTAACGTGCATTAATACCCGTTCAGCTTTTTTGAAATTTATGTATAGACACGTTTTCTGAGTGAGTGTTGTAATTTTATAACTATGATGTCGTAAATTTATAACTAGAATGTCGTAATTTTTTTAATTTTTTTAATGGGTGTCTTAATTTTATAACTATGGTATCATAATTTTACAACTAGAATGTCATCTTAAATTTTGACGTGATATGTATTAATACCCATAGCTTTTTTTTTTTTTAAATTTATGTAAAGACACTTCTGAATGGGTGTCATAATTTTATAACTATGGTATCATAAATTTATAACTGGGTATCGTAGTTTTTTTGACTTTCTGAATGAGTGCCATAATTTTATAACTATGATATCGTAATTTTAAAACTGCAATGTCGTAATTTTTTTCGATCGAAATGTCGTAAAGTTGTTTTAATATTTTTTAATAAGTATTGTATACATATAAATTAATAAAAAAAAGTGGTATAGTTCACGTAAAATTTGCTAATGCAATGTACAAAGTCTTTTCCATTGGGGGAGATAATGCATGAATGTGCCATGCTTATGACATCTGACAGTATTGAAGTTGGCTAATTCTAGGACTTTGATGTACTCTTAAATGATGGACTAGGAATGGCGCTGGGTTGAGTTCACATCAGGACCAAATTCAAGCCCAAAATCCTTTAACCCATAGTAGACTTCTTTGTGATCAAGCTTGAAAATGAGAAGTATAAATCCATGCTTGAACTCTTATTTTACATAGACCAAAGCAAACCCACCAACCCACTTAGGCTCGTTTGTCAAATATGTATCTTAAGAAATGAATATAAAATATGATCAAAATTAGAGGATTTTAAGTTAGCATCTAAATAGAATGAGAGGGGGAAAAAAATGAAGTGAAAAAAAAACAATAATTGAATATGTCATTCTCTTCACTTCTCTTTTAATGAAAAGTAATAATTGAATATGATCAACTTCTTGATTAGGCCACAGCCAGCGGCACAATGGCAATTAGGATGGAATTTAGGGGTTGTTTGGTTCATAGAAATCTATCCTGGTAATTAAAGATTACTATATAAAATTATCATGATAATTAGATATGGCTATCATGATAATTTGGGCAGTAATATTTTATTTTTAGTAATCTAATATTATCACAAATTATTAGATTATTATATTATGATAACTCGATTCTCATATGAAAGGTAAGCATGTGAGATTAGCAAAGTCAAATAATCTTAAATTATACTCTTAACTTTCATATAAATATTTAATAATATTTAATTAAATAAAATATTTAAATATTTAAATATTATATTTATATTTAATATTTAATATAAATATAATATTATATTGATATTAAATTAAATATTAATATAATATTAGTACTAAAACATCATTATCTATTTATATATTTTATATTAATATATATATAATAAGATATTTAATAATGTTAAAATATTATATTATATATAATCTGCATTAAATATAATATTATGTATATTTAAAATTAATCTATAAAGAATCTTGATTTTTATCGGAACATTTCAGCAAAAGAAAAAAAAAAAGAGAGGTCACTTAAAAGATTTATAATAAATTTAAAAACACAATAGAGTGATTACTATATTTTGTTATTATGAATAAAATTTTTTAAATCCTAAAGATCCGATTGTCAGGTGTAAAATTATCATGAATGTAAATTTTTATAATATTATATTACCACAAATCAAGCATTGTCTGAAAATTTATTCAACTTACTTCTCAGGTCAAAAAGAGCCAACCCATACCAGATATTATAATTAGGTTGATATAGGTGAACCCGTATCCATTGTAAGAAAATCCTAACCAAAGCCTATCTATTTTAGGTGGATTTTAAGGGTTGGCAGGTCCAGTTTAAGGATTACAGCACCCACGAAGAGCTTCCCCCGAAGCACGTTTCTACGGTAGAAAATTCAAAACATGCCATAAATTCAAACAGCACTTACGTCAAGAGTTGGGAGAAGTTGAACTCAGATCACCTTGCTGATATAGAGAATAAGTCGGTGAAGTTGATTCTGGTTTTTCTAAGAAACAAAGGTCATCACTTCCAATGCATGCGGAGTTGAAGGGAAAAGAACTTAAGCATTCGAACACTGTGCAACAAGTAATGAATCAAACAAACAATGAGGCCTTTAGGAGCAATCACTGAACTCCAAGCTAAAAATTACGAGGCCTCACAATGAAGTTAGCTATGAACCAGCTTGGTCAGCCATGATGGTTGAAGGATGCAAGAAGAACCTGTTTCAGCTACCAGACTTTGTGGAAGTAACAAATCGAAGAGATTATATGTTTATCACGATGGAATGACGTAAATCAAAACTAAAGAAAACTTCGATGAGATGTATGGCTTGAATATGAGAATTAAAGTCTCGCTTGGTTGAGAGAAATAAAAATTGGAAACAGAATTCTCAGAAAAAGTAAAAAAGTGCCTCTCATAGGAGTTTCAAGGATTCCAAAAATATCCTTTTAAGTCCAGTAAACAGGACATTTTTTTCATTCAAGAATTTATATATATTATATTATAATTTAACATAATCTCTTGAAAGATTATACTTCTCAAACTTCTTTTCCATGACCAATCAAACATACCAAAATCTTTTTTTTTTTTTCAAAAATTTACTTTACAGAAATCTATTTACACTTTCTATGAACCATTTTATGGGTATCAACTTTCCGTCTCTCAAACAAGGCCAAAGACAACAGATGGCTTAGAAATTCTAGAGCAAAGTTGTATTAGAACTTTTTTCCTCAAATACTTACACTGTTATATTTTTAAAAAGAATGCTTTGGACATGAGATTGAACCCAGAGAGATCAGTTTAAAGCCATGCAAGAACTTTAAAAGGAATAAACCAGAACTTTGACATGACAAATGCAGATTGTAACAGAAAACAGCACAATGACAAGCCATTAAAAATAATAAAAAAAGATGCAATACCTTGCATGACTCTCTCACACAAAGTAGAGTGGATAAGCAATGAAAAATAGCAACTGTCAACCTAGTTTCAAAAAAAAAAAAAAACAAAAAAAAGTCATTACAGCATCAGCACCGTTCAATGCAAAACAGTATTGACTGATACATATGTACATCATGCGGATAAAATGGACGCATATCTGTTTCAACCAAAACAAATGATCTGTTTGTTTCAGTCCAGTCTTGACTGATACATATGTACATTGACGTAGAGGATTAGTTAGCAGAAATTCCAAAATGTTTGCAACCAAAACGCTCAACCATGTTAGTCATATAGAAACAAGTAACTCTTTTAGAATTATCTGACAGTCTGAGAACCGTGTTAAAAGGATAATATTTTTAATTAGCAAAGAGAAAAATGGAAGAACAGGAACAAAGAGTTGGTTTTACAAACAAGATTATAGATGTGAATTTCAATGCTTAATTGAACTAAAATTTTCTTTTCTAAGAGAAGAGAGAACTAGCTTTTGCTGTAGAAGAGATAAGAGAATTAGATTTTGTTTAGAAGAGAAAAGAAGGTGGCGGAGCTTACTAATCAATGTTCTTGATATGGACATGAAAATTTAAAACTCAAACAAATCAAGAAACAGAAAAGAGTCCTAATGGAGGAGAAAAGGAAAATAAACAAAGCAGGGAGATAGAAATATCAGTCTAGATTCATGATCATCACTGTGGCAAAATATTTCTGAAGCATATAAAAAATGTGCAGCGATACCTATTTTGTTTATTTTTTTCACCATCCACCGCATTGACTGATTATTTCATTCTTTTGAAGATTATTGCTAACAATAAATAAACAAAAAGAGAGAGAACCTCATCAGAAAGAAAAATGATCATGATGCCTTCTCTTCATGAATATTTTGGACAATGCTTTTGTTTAAGAAGAAAAGTAGGACTAAAGGAGATCAACCAAGACCTATATGGATACTCTAGGACAGGGATAGATAAAGGGATGACATATCCACATGGAAATATGTTATTGATGAGATCTTCACAGAAAAAGAATAAAATAATAAAAAAGAGACAAAAAAAGAAGAAAACAGTTCAGAAAGAAACCAGCAGTTACAAATTGAAACTTATTCTTGCAGAATCACTCTAAAAGCTAAAACTTTAAATATCTTGACAGGGCTGCAAAAGTTAAATCTTTAAATATCTTGATAGGATCTCCATCATTTCCTTTTAAATGCCTATATATCACCATGCAGCTAGGTATTTCTAGCTGTAAACACACTTAAATCAGGAAAACTAGCCACTAAAGGCAGACGCAATAACCACTTACATGGTAAAAGCACCATGGCATTCATTTTCCCATCATATAACACAAATCTCTTGATTAATATCTTTAAAATCATGAAGTCCACGCATAGATAAGTGGCAATCATCCATGTTGTACAAAAGCATTAAGTGCACTTAAGCGCAAAGGGCTTTTGAAGCTTAAGTGCAATGCACATGTACTCGCCTGAGCGAAGTGAAGTGTATATTTTTAAAATAAATAGTAAAATAATTATATAAGATTTATAATACAATAAGAAAAAGCTAAAAAAATTATATAGTAATATATTTAGCCTATTGATTCAATGAAAAGCCTCCTTTTTCTCAGCTAAAATCTGTATTCCCTTAATATATTTTTTTCTCTTTCTTAGGTGATAGCATAATTTTCAGTGTTCTATCTCTTTATCTTATAGCTTTTAATTTTTTTATAAGATATGAAAATAATTGCATATAGAATGATACATCATAAAGTCAACATGATCTAATAAATATCATAAAGTTATGGCTTATTAAGAAAGCATGCTTTTCTTATTCTTCAAGTTAAATTAAAAGCATGTATTTTTTCGCCTCATATATGCCTAAATGAAGGCGCCTTGCGTAGGTTATAAAAAGCACATAACTTTTGGTGCCTAGCACCTCATGCCCTGAGCACATCTTAGCATATAAGAAGCACCTAATCCTTAGCATCTTGCACCTCATGCTTAAAGCATGCTTGTGACAACGGTGGTGGTTATACAGTTAAGTTTGAGTTGTGAGTTATTGAACACATGACAACAAGCTTAAGTTATCAAGGGAAATTGCTGAACAAGGAAAACAATCCTGAGTAGTGATATTTTATTACTGACAGTTGTAGGCCTTGAAATGATAACCACAAATTTGTGGTGGCATTAGTACAATTTCTATCATAGAATCGTATCAGGGAAAAATTCCAAAAAGGCTGCAACATAAATAGGCAACAATCCCATCTATTAAGCAAGGCACCTTTAAATATATCCCAGACATATCTCAGGGAATCTGGGTAAAGGTGCATGATAAGGCCCCTAAGATTAATCTTGACAAAGCTATGAAACCTACCTCTCTTTCCAAAGATTTGCAAAGCATTAATACACAGCTACATGATTTTCATGCTTGATTAAAGTAGCTGGCCGACATAAAAATTTAACTAGAATGGAGGTTCCTCTGCTACGAAAGGACATACGCTATATTTCTCTGTAGCCACTGATGGAAACTTCCATTGAGTAGCAGGAACTGGGATACGGTAGTAATGCTTTTATCTTATAGACATCGCATAAAAGGATGCATGCTGGAGATCAAGACATTACACCTACTAGATATGCAAAAAAAATACCCACATTCAAAGAGTTGTAAAATAATATAGAATGAAATTATTATAACAATTTATAAGTAGCAACCCTCAAAAGATCTTTTAGTACATATAACAAACCTTTAACTGCCTGGGATGATCCAAAAAAGGGAGGGGAAGTGCATCCATCTCTCAAATCACAGATGTATGTTCCTTTGAGTAAATAGCTAGAATGAGTGAAAAGATGATCTAGCATAATATTCTTGAAAATTATTCATGAAAATGAGTCAGGTATCCTTACGACCATTTTATTCTTCTTTCCAGCAGATAACAATAGTACTTTCCCATCAACTATGTCACCAGCCTCAATCATCTTGTCCTCGCTATCAACCCTTCTGTTATTCAAATAAAGCCCTCCTTGCTTCATCAGACGCCTTGCAGCAGACTTACTGCTGAGCAAACCAGTAGAAACTGAAAGATCAACCAAAGAAGAATTCAACACCTGATCATATGTCAAAGAACATGATGGCACATCCTCTGCTATCCCCTCAATGGTCTCCAATCCAACTTTGTTTCTGCACCAGGTCTTAAAGTTTCAGTTGCCCTCAATGCTTCGGCAAGTCCCTCCTCCCCATGAACAAACCGTGTTACCTCTTCCGCGAGCCTCCGCTGGACCGAGTTGGGAATGTAGCCAGGTTTCTTCATTCCCTCCTCCAACTCCTGAATCTCCTCCATACTCAAGAAAGTTAGAATCTTTAGGAACCTCACAGCATCAACATCTGGCACTGAAAAGAAGTACTGATAGAATTTATAAGGTGACAACATCGAAGGCGACAACCATATTGCTCCGCCTTCAGTCTTCCCAAACTTGGTCCCATCACTCTTGAGCAAAAGAGGAAATGTCAAACCATAAGCTCCTTCAACCTGTAATATCTTTCGAATCAGTTCGGTTCCAGCCGTTATGTTTCCCCATTGATCACTCCCACCTACCTGAACATTCACACCCATGCTTTTAAACAGATGCAGAAAATCATAGCCTTGCAAGAGTTGATAGGTGAACTCAGTATAGCTCATTCCTTCCTCGGACATTAACCTTTTCTTGACACTCTCCTTTGCCATCATCACTCCCACCCGGGCAAACCTTCCTACTTCCTTAGGAAATCCAACAGAGTGATGTCCTTCCACCAATCATAATTGTTCAAGATGGTGAAAGAATCACCAACCGCGAATCCAAAGCTGCATTCTTTTCAATACCAGCATTTGTATTGCCATTATTTTCAGAATGCGAATTCAAAACCACATTTTCTCGAACACCTGTCTGCAAGATGCTTCCTTTTTCGCTCCCCGCATCCAAAGCTTTCTCCTTTCCAGTTCCGTCACTCGAATTCCCACTGCCTAGGATTTGTGAAATAAGATTTTTAATCCCTACACTGTTCTTCTCTAGGGTTTCGACGTCCAGTTCCGGCCTCTCTAAGCTCTTGCCGGAGGGATCCCCGATGCGGCCGGTGGCACCGCCGATGACGGCGACGACCTTGTGGCCGCAGCGCTGGAACCAGGAGAGGACGATGAGGCCGAGGAGGTTCCCAAGGTGCAAGCTTTCGGCCGTCGGGTCGAAGCCGCAGTAGACTTTAAGGGGCTCACGCTAGGGTTGGAGCACGCGGACCTGATAGCTTCGCTGGTGATGGACTCGACGAGGCCCCTCTCTTGGAGGATGCCCACCACGTTTGGGATCCCAGCAGTGGAGTCCAAGTCCCGAGCTCGGGTTTCGAGCGTCGACTGGGCGGCGGACTGAGAGAAGCTCCGGCGGACCAGGAGGGGAAAGTTCCGGCGGTGCCTTGAGCAGTAGGAGAAGGTTCTGGAAGCTTCTAGAAGCTTGGGATGGAAGAGAAGGAATGTTCTAGAAGCCACCGCCGCTGCCATGGGAGGGCCGGTCCTCGCTCCTTTGCTCCACCTAAACCTCCTCGTTGCCTTGGCCTCTGGTATGCTTTGAGTTCTGTGGTGAATAAGGATTTAAAACAACGGCTGCAACATCGCCGTTATCCAGTTTTAACAGCCGTTATAATAACGACAAAATTGGAGGATTCTATATTTTTCTAGCTCCGTTTTTCAGCCAAACAAAATAATATTTGACCAACAAAAAATTAAAATAATATTTATTTATTTATTCTTCACGCCAGTTTGAAAAGTAATAAATAATATTTATTTGTAAACAGAAACCTAATCAAAAAATGCTGTTCCTTTATATTGGTTGCATGAACAGTATTGATATATATATAATTTAAAATAATATGGAGGTAATCATGTAGAATTCCATAACAGGCTTTTTTTTTTTTTTTTTTTTTTTTTTTTTTTTTTTAGATATAGACGATCACATTAACCTCGTACGAGTCAGTCCAAAAATATCAGAATATAATATTTACTTAAGAGCAAAAGGATCCCTTATAATATTTGCTTAAGAGCAGGGTGAGTTGCTTAAGAGCAGGGGGACAGGGGTCATCCTGCTTCCATATCCAAAATCCCACATGATGGGCCACAGCAGTCGCCACCCAATCTACTGCAGAATTAGCTTTCCGATATATGTGCCGGACGTGGACAATGTGAGCACCCCACAGAGTAGCCCGAATATCGTAGAGAAAGGATTGATGGGGGCATGATCACAAAATCCCGTACGGAGCCACCGGATAACAGAAAGTGAATCCCCCTCAATGAACAGGCAGAGCATGAAGCCTCCGAACAACATGGGAGATACCAGCCCACACTGCACAAAACTCGGCCATAGGGACTGAAGAATCGAGGGAACCAAAACCATCCGCCGACAGCAAGGCTCCATCGGTCCCCTGAATAGTGAAAGCAAACCCAGCAAGTCTTCCACGAACACTTCCATCAAAGTTGATTTTTACAAACCCTGAAGGAGGGCTCCCAAGAGATAAAAACCGTACGACGGTTCGCTGCCGAAACAGCAAGAGAGCCCCAGTGGCCAAGGTTATAAGAATCAGAACCAGTGAGAAGAAGTGCACTTTCACCAACCATAGATCTGACCTTTTGCTCTAATTTGTGAGAGGAAATAGTATCATCAGTAAAGATAAGCAGGTTCCGCGGCAGCTAGATCTGATAGGTAGTAATAGCCCAAAGAGCACTCTGCTGTCGGATGGTCCTTCGGAGAGCATCAAGGAAAGGGGAACACGAGGAACCAGAATCATCCACTCTGCAATCATAATTCATCCTCAACCAAATCCATCTCAATATGGGACAAGTAATATGGCGTGGTTAGTAGTCTCCTCCTCCTGCCCACACAGCGGACATGTCGCCTCAATATGAATACCCCTTCTAGATAGCAGGGAGCAAGAAGGGAGGCAGTCTCACATGATCTTCCATATGAATAATTGGACCCTGGAATGAACAGAGAGCTTCTATATCCAAGCAGCATCCCGCGAATCCTGGGGCTGAGGTCTAAATACCTCGATGAGGTCCCTAGTGGGGGCCCTAGAGAGACAAGATCTCCTCCATAACCTCATATCATGTATGTGTCCCAAGGTGAGAGGAATAGAAAGAATTCGCCGAGCAAGCTCATCCCCAAATAAGCTGGTCACCACATGGGTATTCCAAGAGGAGAGATCCTGAATGATGAGATCCTGAACCCTCGTACAATGCGGAACATCCGTGCTAATAAATGATGGCCAATGGAAAAGGGGGAGATCAGAGATCCAGCTATTCTAAACAACATCGACCGAGGAACCATCACCAATCATCCATGATATATTGTTCAGAATAAGCGGAGCATGACGACACACCTCCTTCCAAAAGAAAGAATGACGACGAGTAGGCTGAGGATCCATAAAAGGAAACCAATCACCATATCTAACTCGCATAAAGGAACTCCAGAGATAGTGAGGATCAAGAATAAACCTCGAAGCATATCTCGCCAGCAAAGCGTCTCTCCTAACAAGCAGGGACTGGATACCAAGACCACCTTTATGCAGGGGCATACAAATCAAATCCCAAGCCTGAAGATGAATGCCATGACCATCATGCATAGAAGCCCACAGAAAGTCCCTGAACCATCGCTTTATCTTCGCAAACAAGTGATAGGGACCGTAGCATTAGAGAGAAGATGCATAGGAAGGGACGTAAGGACAGAGTGAATAAGAGTGATCCTTGTCATCATGGATAATCCGGTGACCTGCTAGCTATCAATCCAATCACGAATGCATCGCTCGAGAATAGCGAAATCACTAATGCGAGGACGCCTCCCCAACACAGGGATCCCCAAGTATGAAAGCCCATATGCCTTGGTAAAAATACCCAGAGCTTGGTGGATAGCATCCCTGGTAGACCTGGAAGTCTTGGGGCTGAAGCAAATCGTAGACTTTTCTAAATTGACCTTCTGCCCAGAAGCTCGACAGTAGCACTATATAAGAGAAGCATAACTAACAGCATTATGAAGAGACGCCTGGCCCAGAAGAATATAGTCGTCCGCAAAAAGAAGGTGGGAGACGGGGGGTCCCAAAGGTCCAGCCAAAAAGGGAGCGATGCGGCAGTCCTGCTGAGCCTGATGAAAAGCACGAGAAAGGTCGTCCGTAGCCAGAACAAAGAGAAATGGGGATAATGGGCATCCCTGTCTCAGACCCATAGTAGAATAGAAGAAAACAGTCTGCATTCCGTTAACAATCAGAGAGAAGGATGGCTTCTGGATGCAGGCCATAATCCAATCAATGAACAAATCGTGAAAACTGAATTCAATCAGAGTTTGGTGCAGAAAGACCCAGCTCAGCCTGTCGTAGGCACGCTCCATATAGAGGTAGGCACTGGGCCGTGTCGCCCACGGCACGGCACGGCCCAGGCCCACATGGGCCGTGCCAGGCACGACCCGACCCAGTAAATCATGCCGTGCCGAGTTCAAAAAAAAATTTCCACTGACCCTATACGGCCCATGACGGGCCTGGGCCGGCCGGTCGGACCATGCCGGCACGCCAGGTGCGCTGTGCCTAGGCATAGCGTCTTGGGCTGTGCCTGTGCCTAGGCATGTGCCAGGCCCGGCACAGCCCACATGGGCACAGCTCAGGCTTGGCACGGATCGTGGTCCAAAATGGGCCACGGGTCATGCCGGGTCTGAATTTTTTTTACCATGCCGTGCCTGACACGGTCTGTTTGTTACTAGGCCGTGCCAGGCACAGCATGGTAATTTTAGAGGCACGATGGGCCTGAGCCGTGCCGTGCCAGGCATGGCCCAATGCCCACCTCTAGCTCCATATCTAGCTTAACTGCCATAAGACACTGTCTGGCCGAGGCTCTCTGAAGATCATGCATAAACTCCTACGCAATGAGGACATTATCAGAAATACTCCGACCTCTAATGAAAGCCCCTTGTTCAGCAGAGATAAGCTGAGGAATCACCACACGCAGTTGAGAGACAAGAAGGCGCGCACAAACCTTATACAAGGTAGTGCATAGGCTGATCGGTCATAAGTGTTGAGGGGTAGAAGCATCAGAGTGTTTTGGCACAAGAGTGACAAGAGTCTGATTCCAGTCAGTAGGAATGGATTTGGAAAAAAAAAAGCACTTTGAATAGCCTGAGTAACCTCAAGACCAATAATGTCCCAATAATGACGAAAAAATAATGGCGGAAACCATTAGGGCTAGGCACCTTATCAGGCCCGAGGTCCCATAAAGCCATACAAATCTCATCAGCCATGATCGATCTGATCAGGAGGTTGTTCTCGTGATCTGAGACCTTCTTAGAAGGAGGAACCCAGAAAATAGGAGCCCCAAACCTGATAACTCAGTCCATCTAGACTGGAAGAACTGAAGTAACTGATTACGAATAACGACAGAATCGTCCTAAAGATTTCCCTTCTCATCAACTAATCATCGGATCCTATTAGCTGCCCGACGCTTCAGAGTAGCCTGATGGAAAAACCTAGTATTACAGTCTCCCTTCCGAATCCAATGAACCCTAGATCGCTGTCTCCAATAAGACTCCTGCTGCAGAAGTAGGGAGTGGTGAAGAGCGAGCTTAGAGCGAAGAGAGGAGAGGTCAGGTACAGAGAGACAGCCATCCCGGTCCTCCCTTTTCTGGAGAATAGCAATGTCAGCTTCAACCTGCTCAATATGTCTCACTAAATTTCCAACCTCAAGTCTGTTCCATCTAGAAAGGCGACGCCTAACCAACTCCAACCATTTAGAGAGACGGTAAATAGCATTACCTCTCATCAGTAAATGCCATACCTAGGTTATGATAACTTGAGCCGAGGGGTAGGATGTTCAGAATTGCTCAAATCTAAACTGTCGCCGCTGAGGAAGAACATAATCAGTGGATATTAAAATGGGACGGTGATCGGAAGCAATCCGGGGCAGGTGAGTGATAGTGGCAGAAGGAAACATCTGGGTCCACTGAGCAGTAGCCAGGGCTCTATCCAATCTTTCCCAAACACGAGCGAAACCCTGGCGATTGTTACACCATGTGAATTGGGATCCAGAGAATCCAAGATCTAGCAAACTAGCTGAGGAGATAAATGATCTAAACTCAGAGATATCTGCTGAATCAGTAACCCATGTACCACCTTTCTTTTCGTTAGCAGCAACAATACAATTAAAGTCACCAGCCGAAATGGACGGGATACCCTGAGAAAGGAGGGAGAGAATCTCAACCCAAAGAACATGCCTTTCCCTAAAATCAATGCTAGCATAAACTCCCGAGAGGAGCCAGGGGTCAGAAGACCCTTCCGAGATAAGAAGAGCAATCTGCTGATTACACTGATGAAAGGCGTTCATCGACACCGAGGAATGGCGCCAAAAAGCAACAATCCCACCGATAGGCCCTCGGATTCCACAGCATATGAAGACCATGATCTGGCAGCCTGTCTCCGAAATCGAACTAAGTTGTCTTCCGATAACCGGGTTTCCGTGAGAATACATATATCAAAATTATGGATCTGCAATAGTCTACCAAAAGAGGATCGAAAAGATGGTTTTCGAGCTCCTCTAACATTCCATATAAGGATTTTCATTTACAATTGGGAGGAGGGTGGAGGCCACCCTAATCTTCCATTATAACCGAATCAGAAAGGTACCTCGAAGACAGGGTACCATCCACTTCCGTCTGCATAGTACAATCCATCCTATGATTATCAGCCCGCTGGGTAACAGCCTGAGGTACAGCTTCAGCAGACCGAGAGCCATCAACAGGGAGAGTGGAATCCTTCGGCTGACCCTGAATTGCCAATTTGAGGCAGGATAGAACCGAATCATGGTTACGATTCACATCCTTTGTAGACTGACCCCTACTCATAGCATAGTCTGAATTCTGACAAGAGGAGGCCTTGATGGGCCTGCTATCGAAAGTAGCAGGACCCCGGCCAGGGTTCGGAGTAGCAATGGAGTTAAACTTCTCCTTGGAATCCTTAGACAAAGAAGCAATGCCTTTACCTTTCTGTTTCTCACTTTTGGAGGACGTCCGCAAGGGGTGGGACTCCTCAGGCCTGGCACGCTTAGAAGGACCCGGATTGGCATCCGACCGGGCCGTGGGCCTACCATCCCAATTGCCCGCACCCAGAAGGGCAAATGGGTTGTTAGAATTCAACTTATGGATCACAGAGAGCTGAAGATCAAAAACCACAGTCTGAACATCAGTCTTCTCTGGACTCTTGGAATCGGCACAGGCCCTCACGACCGGCATGCTGCAATTGACACTGGATCCCTTAGTAGATAGCCCAGGAACCATCTTCAAGCTGGCCGAGGCATGATCAAGGACCACCACCACACTAACAGTGGTCTTGCCAGACTTTGGGGATTGCTGACGAGCCGTCTTACCAGGAGTTAATCAACCCTCAGTCGGAAGGCCCGGCCTCAAAGAGACAGCTGAGGGAGATTCGGATGCAGCTTGGGAGATCCCAGGAGACAGCGAGGATTTCTTCTCCACCGAACTAGAGGGTCGTCGATGGTGGGTGGCCGACATCCAAGGCCCAAATCTAGGACCAACCGAAGGCAGCTCTGAATTAGAAGTCGGGGATGACAGTGAACAGGGGTCAATGAGATAGATCGATCCACAGCTAGGGCATATACCTTCCAGGCGCTCGAATTGGAACTGCTGCCAGAAGGGAGAACCCGTTCCCTGAATTCTGACACTCGGCCGGAGAGGACGTCGGAGATCCACACGAACACACACTCTAGCAAATCCCCCCCTAGACAGCAGCCGAGTAGCAGAGTCGACGAACACAAACTGACCTGCCGGCGCCAGTATAGCACCCAGCACTGCATCATTCCAGAATTCAACGGGAAGAGAGGGCAGACGCACCCAGAGGAGGGCGGAGGACACCGCATCCAAAGCCGGAACAAACTCCGGACGCCAACCCTCAGTGGCAATAGGCTGCCCGTTGACCACCCACGGATGGCCGAGCACCATCTCCTTCGCTCCTGAATCCTCAAAACGGAAGATGTGGCAGCGATGAGCAAGACTAAGCGGTTGGATGTCACCGGATACGCCCGCTCGCCGGAACTCCCTGATGAAAGCATTATGTGGAACCCAACGCTGGAAGGTGCGGGCCAAGATGGCCTTCTCCTTCCAGCAGATGCTAGCCTCCTCCAATGCCGCAGTAGGGATTTGAACAACATCAGGGAAGCGGCCCTCCAGCTCGATCACCTCAGAGGGAAGCGGCCCTCCAACTCGATCACCTCAATCGGCAATGGAGAAGATGAGATCCAGACGAAACCTGATGCTTGCCCTCTGTTCCATACCTTCAAAGCATCAGGAACCCCATCCGCTGCCATTGGAGTAAGGGAACCAGACAAGGCAAACAACCGGAGAGGAAAAACCACCGGAATCGACCTGACACGCTGAAGATCAGATAACCCACCACCGAGAGCATGAATCTTAAAGCAACCTTAGCCGAAGACGTCGGAGACAGCGATGCACAAAAATTAAAGCAACCTTTTCCGCTTGCTTGATCCTGACTTACAGAGTCTTTTTAAAAACACATCATCGAAATAAAATCGTACTCTGGATAGATTATTTTAAAATCTTCTATTGAATACATGATTTATGATTACACCCTCTTACATATTGTAAAAACTTTTTTGGTACGAAGAAGTGAAGGTTTCATTTTAAAATAGTGCGTTGAAAAGATGATTTTGAATTTACCTCCTCGGTATTTTTTGTGTGAAAAGAATTTCCCCCTTAAGTCGTCCCTTGAAGAGACTTGATTATAGGTCATTAAAAAAAAAAAAACTCATATCTTTGGAAGATGATTTCTTAAAATGCCATAAATCATCTAAACATATTATTTTAAAATTTTATCCTAATTACATATTTTTAAAAAAAAATTCAAAATATCCTGCATGGCATCCCACATGGTCACCTTCATATTATTGTAAGAAATACTTTTTTTTTTTGAACATTCACAATAATTATTTATATTCTAGCATTATTTAAAAAGAAAAAGGCTTCTTGCTTGACTAATAGTAATTTTTTATATAGCAAATTGTGCATTACACTGATTATATCAAAGATTCAGCTATCATGTTTCTTTTAAAATGTTTTTTTTTCTAAAAATTAAACTTTAATTTTATTTATCTTAATTGTAACGTTTCGGACCCATAGTACAGACCCATTTTATTACATAAAATAAGATGAACAAGGTCACACCAACTTGAGCCACTACAGCCCAAAAAGGATCTCATTGATATTTTGTCCTTCTTACTTTACTACAAATAAATCATTCATCTTTTTCTCCCCTACCCAGATCTTTAAGGAAAGGCCACACAATCTACCCCTCTTAAAGAGGGGACGGAGATCTAGAGGTGGCCCCATAGGTTTAAGAGATGGCTCTCATCCCATGGATGTAGCACTTTGCCCTGTGTGGCACTTGCTCCTGCATTTTTAGCTGGTGCATGGCTCTGATACCATAATGTAACGATCCAGACCCGCAATACGATCCATTTCGTTATATGAAAGCAAGACAGATAAGGTCTACACCAACAGACAAGGTCTACACCAACTTGAGCTACCATAGACAAAAAAAGATCCCATTGGTACCTTATCCTTCTTACTTTACTACATATAAATCACTCATCTTTTTCTTCTCTACTCAATGTGGGATCTTTAAGGAGGGGCCTCACATTACCCAATGCCCTTATGCTTTTAAGCTTCCTATTATATACGACACCCTCCATGTATAACCAAAAGCTAGATTAAAAAAAGCATTATTATCAATCCCCTTACATACATACATACATATATGTCAGTTATATAGCAATCCTATTCCTTGCTCCTCTGCCATCAACGATGAAAAGAATCATACAATTTGATACGAACAACTCTATAAGATGGTGCTAAACTGACAGAAATAAAAGAACGCTATTAATAGAAAAGATATTACATTTTAGTATTTATTTTGTGTGTGTGTGTGTGTATATATATATATATATGTAATAGGGGTGGGGCTGCATTCTTGTTCCTTTCTCCTCTGCCACCAACGATGATAAGAACCACATGATTTGATTCAAACAACTCTATGAGATGGTGCTAAATTGACAAGAATGGAAGAACATTATTTATAGAAAATATATTACATTTTGGCAATTTGTTACCTAGTGCCATGTGATTGATATTTACGAGAATGCAGCCCATCTCGTAAATATCTTTTCTATAAATGTAATAGGGGTGGGCTAAATTCTCGTTCCTTGCTCCTTTGCCATCAATGATGATAAGAACCACGCGATTTGATATGAACAACTCTATGAAATGGTGATAAACTTGTAAGAATGGAAGAACGCTATTTATAAAAAAGATATTACGTTTTGGCATTTGTTACTTGGCACCCGTGATCGACATTTATTATCGATGCATTTTCTTATCACGATATTGCATATATATATATATATATATATATATATGTGTGTGTGTGTGTGTGTGTGTGTGTGTGTGTGTGTGTGTGTGTGTGTAATAGGGGTGGGCTGTATTCTTGTTCCTTGCTTCTCTGCTACCAACGATGATAAGAACCATATGATTTGATACGAACAACTCTATAAGATGATGCTAAACTGGCAGGAATGGAAGAATGCTATTTATAGAAAAGATATTACATTTTGGCATTTGTTACGTGCCGCCTGCATTTCTCATTTCTTGCTCTTGTACTACCAACGATGATAAGAATCATACGATTTGATAAGAACAACACTATGAGATGATGCTAAACTGATAGGAATAAAAGAATGCTATTTATAAAAAAATATTACATTTTGACATTTGTTACCTCGTGACCGATATTTACAAGATAGCAAAATGTCATATTACAACGACAAATATATTTAAAGGCAATAAGTGTTAGTTATCTGGCACCTTCTTCAGTTAACAAATATATATATTCATATTATAATGACAAATATATTTAAAGGCAATAAATGTTAGTTACCTGGCACCTTCTTCATGTAACATATATATATATATATATATATATATATATATTTGTGTGTGTGTGTATATACAAATATACATACACATACATACATACGACACCCTTCATATATAACCAAAAGCAAGATAAAAAAAAAGCATTATATCAATCCCTTTGCATGCATGTGTGTATTGTTGCCTAGATGTAGTAACCCAAAAGGGGGTGAATTAGGTTATTAAAAAAAATAATTTAATAGCTATGCAGATATATGTGCTTTTAACCCTAATTTGATTTGCAGCGGTGAAGTGGGGTGCACAGAATAATAACAACAGAAAAGCAAACAACCACAAACACACAGATGTTTATAGTGGTTCGGTGCCAAACCAAGCACCTACATCCACTCCCCAACACCTTTGGGAATTCCACTAATCGTATTACAACGATTACAACCTCTAGCCGAACCAGGCTAGCCCTCTTGTTTATATGGCACAAGGCAGCCAAAAACCCCTAGCCAAACCTAAGCTAGTCCTCTTGTTTCACGGCACAGGAAGCCAAAAACCCCTAGCCAAATCTAGGCTAGTCCTCTTGTTTAAATGGCACAAGGAGGCCAACAACAAACCAGGGTTCACTAACCCTTTTACAAGATAATCAGAGTATGTAAAGGAGAAGCTCCTACAATGAGCAAATATTCGGAAAATGCTTTACAACTTTTGAAGCAATAAACTTAGCAATAAATGAACTAGGTTGAAGCAGCTGAAGTCTTGAATGCTTGAAAAGCTTCAATGATTCGGACGACCTTTCGGAGCAAGGAATGAACTTGAATGCCCAGCAACCACTCAACAAATATGCAATGAAGGCTCTTTTCTTGGATTTTTCTCTCTTTGAAATTTCTTTTTCAAAAATCGTCTAGGTGTGCTTCTAATCCCAGCTATTTATAACCATCTAACAAGAAGATATCCGTTAGATACATAAGAAATAAATGGAAATAATAACGGGAAGAAAATATAACCGTTAAACATGTTTTCCTTAAGCATTGAATGCAGATCTCCATTTGAGGAAGGATGAGCACTGTAAAAATTCAAAAATTAAAAGTTAAATATAGCTTGAAATAGCAATAGAGAAGAGAGAGAGAAGAAAGAGCTCTCATAAAAGCTTAGGCGGTGGTGGATTAAAAAAAAGTGGCTCCAGGTAGCTGAGGATATGAATGCCATCATCCAAGAGTAAAGCAATAAACCTCAGCTAGCTAATCAATTAGCTAACTAGAGAGGTCACAACAAAGGAATCATCCTGAGGCAACTCATCAGTTAGCTTAGCAGCTAACTAAGCGAAAGTTAGTTAGCTCTTTAGCTAACTAACAGAGAAAAAGTAACGGCAGAGAGAGAATTCATGCTATCATAGTTAGCTCTCCAGCTAACTTAATTTGAAATCCACTCGGCTGCAAGAGAAGAACAGGATAACTAGTTAGCTGAATAGCTAACTGAAGAATGGCCAGTTAGCTCACGAGCTAACTAGAAGCAAAAGCAATATGTTGTCCGTCCAGCTTATTTAACTCTCTAGCTAACTAAGCAAAAAGGCAACCATCCGTTCTGATATAGCAGTTAACTCTCCAGCTAACTAACCAACAGTCAGCTAGCTCTTTAGTTAACTGAATTTTGAATCTCCACGGCTGATACGTTCCCTGTGAAAATCAGTTAGCTGAGTAGTTAGCTCCAGGATGAAATAGTTAGCTAAGCAGTTAACTAAAAGAAACATCAGCTAGCTAGAAGGAGTTTCAGTTAGCTAATAAGACATCCAGCTAGCTAGCTAAAATTTGAAGGTGTTCGGCCAATGCACTGTGACGAGCAAATCAGTTAGCTGAAGGAATTCTAGCTAGCTAACAAGCTAGCTCACCAGTTGACTAAAAGAAAAGGACGTTCGACCAGGCACCTGAGACAAGTTTCTTAGTTAGCTGAAAGAGCTCCAGCTAGCTAATAAACTAACTCACCAGCTAGCTAAAAAAGGAGGACGTTCGACCATCTAACTGAGACAAGCATTTTAGTTAGCTGAGGAAACTTCAGCTAGCTAACAAGCTAGCTAAACAGCTAGCTAAAATACAAGATCATTCGGCCCAATCACTGTGGCAAGAATTTTAGTTAGCTGAGGGGCATGCCAGCTAGCTAATTGAAAGAACAAGCTAGCTAACCAGTTAACTTCAAGCAAAAATAAAAATATCTAAAGCAAAGTAAAATAAAGTACTTTCTTACCAGTCAATTTTGCATGAAGATACTTACTTGCAAGGTGACCGAACTTCCCTGTATCAATCTTAGAATTGCTTAATTTGTTTTGTAATCATCAAAATCAATCTGGGGTCAACAATCTCCCCCTTTTTGATGATGACAAAACCTTTAAGCATATAAAGAGCAAGTGTATATATGAAAGTTTAATAAGTAAACAGAGTAATCAGAAAACATTAATTTCTCCTCCTGTCAAATTAAATAAGTGAAATCTTTTTCTTTTCTCCCCCTGAATATATGGAGTTACTATGCAAGCAACATTCTTCTCCCCCTTTTTGTCATTAATCAAAAAGAAGTTTGAAGAGTCTTGCAATAACTTTAAGCATAATAGTTCAAGGAGATGTTAACATTCATTACATAATTAAAACAGTCATGCAGATCAGTACAAGACAATAGATATTACATGTCACTGTTTCAAGTCATAGAGCATAAACATAAACAAGCATAACAAGTTTGTTCAAATACTACAAAACCACATAAGTTAAGTACAATCACTTGTCGTCATCAGATGAAGAAATATGCACGGA
Organism: Calamus simplicifolius; assembly: GCA_900491605.1. Classification (NCBI taxonomy): domain Eukaryota; kingdom Viridiplantae; phylum Streptophyta; class Magnoliopsida; order Arecales; family Arecaceae; genus Calamus; species Calamus simplicifolius. Next base: position 218,207 of record UESW01001430.1, on the reverse strand, counting down.
AGAAACTTTATCTTGCTTGAAGATTGAGGCTTGACGGAGGAGGGCTGTGATGGTGGAGAGAAAAGGTGCGGATGAGAAAAGAAGCATCAGGCGCAGAGGCGGCAGAACAAGTGATGAGAGTCTCCATGAGTTGACTCAGCCTTGAGAGGGTTGTAGTCCAATGATCAACAGCGTTTGCTGCATCCCGGGTCTGGCTCTGGCTCGATCTCATTTGATACTCTACCCACTCTGCCTTAGTTTCAAAGTTTTCAAGCTTGCTTTTAAGTAAATTTACCTCCTTCAAGATCAGTTCCATGACAGATTCGTTGTGATGAAAAACTCTCCTATTAAGAATGTTCACATCATGAACAAGCCTTTCAAGAATGAGTTTAAATTCAGACATGTTTTCAAAAATAGAAGAAATATATGGTACAAGAGTCTGATCATTGACAGAAGAAGCACTATCACCAGAGCTTCGACTAAAAGTGGCAAGGGTCAATTCATTGATAATATGACGGAGTTGATCATCACATAATCTAACATTTGGAAAAGGAGCAGGAGCAGGGTTTTCATTGCGAAAAGATGATCCAAAAACATTGATTTCAGATGGATTGGGTAGAAAAGGGTTTTGGTCAGCTGTCATAGCAGCAAGATACAGATTAGGTTGGCTGAAGTCATAAGTGAAAAAGTTTTGAGGGGAACAGGCAGGTTGATTCACAGTAGGCGGTGGCATACTAGATTGTCCTGTTCTAGATCTAACTTTTAACCAAATACATCCCTTTTAGCAAAATCCATACAGTGCAGTGAATGAACATTAAAAACGTCATAGTGACGTAATGCCACTGCAGTTTCTCCTTTAAGTTTAATACCAAAAAACTCAAAAACATATGTGAGAAACATTCCGTAGGGCAAAGCAGCCTTAGATCTGGACAAAGATTCTCTCATAACGGTCATCATTAATTCAGGTAAATCAACAGGGTCTTCAATTAAGATATCATACATTAAGTAATGTCCCTATCATTTACCACATTAAATGATCCAGCACGAAGGGCGAGAATCTTAGCAATGATACTATGGAAAAGCCGATTTTCAACAGATAACATATTTGCATCTAACGTTTCAATCTTACTAGCTTCAGTATCATCTATATTAAGGATTAGGCCAATCTTATATCCGCGTTCACTAGGAAAAATTTCTAAGAAACCTTCAGATGGAATTTTCAAAGCAGATCCTAATGTTTTACCATCTAGGTCTATTTTAGTCTTTTTTACAAAGGAAGAAATAGTTCCACTACCAAAGGAAATGTTTTCATAGAATTCCTTAATAAGTTCAGGATAAATAGGTCTTTTGGTAGATAACAATTTGTCCCATCCTTGTTTAACTAACAGATTACCGATTTTAAAACCTTCTTGATCTAAAAAGTTAAAGTCTACTAACCTCCCATGAGCAAAAGATTTTGAAGCAAGTAGGGAGTTGATTTGAGTAGAAGACATGGAAGACTTCCGGTGAAGATCGGCACAATCGTCATCTCTAGCGATTGCCTTCTTCTTGGGAGCCATCAACTTCTTCTAGATAGATTAATAGGTTGAATGGGAGGAAGGATTATTGGAAGGAATGGAAGAAAGGGTTGAGAATGAATGGAGAAGACGCTCGGTTGGAGTTGGAATGAGGGAGAAGACGGCGTGAATTGAAAAGAAACGAGTGGAGAAAAGGTTATATAGGGAATAGGCTTGATGATTAACTGGCCAGGTGACTGTTTGGTTGCCTGGTCAGTTAGCTGCCATCAAAAGAAAAATTAAAAGCTTTTCAAACGGCTGGTGGTTGGAAGAATTCAAAGAACATAGCTTTTATTAATTTGAAAAGACATAAAGCCTTACAACAAGCATTCAATTTGACATGAAATTCCTTTGATTGATGTGATTTAAAGATGTCATAACTTTTAGATATCATATCACTACATTAAATGATTCATTAAATGGTTGGATCAAACATCCCTAATTCTCTTTTGATTTCATAAAATTTTGTTTCATCAAGTGGCTTAGTAAAAATATCAGCAACTTGTTTTTGGTATTTAAAAATTTAATAACAACATTTCCATTGTTAACATGATCTCTAATGAAATGATGTCTAATTTCAATATGTTTAGTTCTAGAATGTTGAATAAGATTTTTAGTTAAACTAATTGCACTTGTATTATCACATTTTATAGGTATGGCTTTTTGTTTAATACCATAATCTTCTAGTTGTTGCTTAATCTATAAGATTTGAGCACAGCAACTCCCAGCTGCAACATACTCGGCCTCGGCCGTAGATAGTGCTACTAAAGTTTATTTTTTGCTAAACCATGAAATTAAGTTAACACCTAAAACTAGCAAGTTTCAGTGGTTGATTTCCTATCTAATTTACATCCAGCAAAGTCAGAATCAGTGTATCCTATTAAATCAATGCTAGATTTCTTATCATACCATATACCCAGATATATTGTTCCATTTAAATATTTAAATATTTTTTTAACATCAAGCAAGTGTGATTCTTTAGGATTGGCTTGATATCTTGCACACATGCAAACACTAAATAAAATATCTGGCCTACTAGCAGTTAAATATAACAAAGATCCAATCATACCTCTATATAATTTTAAATCAACATATTTTTCAGAATTATAAGTTTCAAGTCTACATGATGAGCTCATAGGGGTACCGATACTCTTAGATGTCTCCATGTCAAACTTCTTGATCATTTCTTTTGTATATTTGGATTGGCTTATGAAGATCCCATCTTTGCTTTGTTTAATTTGAAGTCCGAGGAAGTAGGTCAGCTCACCCATCATACTCATCTCGAACTCTCCCTGCATAAGCTTAGCAAAGTCTTTGCACAAAGATTTATTAGTGGCACCAAATATGATATTATCAACATAGATTTGAATAACTAATATATCTTTATTTTGCTTTTTAATAAATAAAGTTGTATCCACAGTTCCTCAAATAAAATTATTACTAATCAAGAATTTGCTTAATCTTTCATACCATGCCCGGGACGCTTGTTTCAAACCATACAAAGCTTTGTTTAATTTGAAAACGTGGTTTGGAAACAGATGATTTTCAAATCCGGATGGTTGTTCCACAAAAACTTGTTCAGCAATATATCCATTCAAGAAAGCGCTTTTAACATCCATTTGATATAATTTAAAATTCATATAACAAGCATAAGCAAGAAGTAATCCAATAGCTTCTAATCTAGCAACAGGGGCATAAGTTTCATCAAAATCAATTCCCTCTTCTTGATTATAACCCTTAGCTACTAATCTTGCCTTATTTCTAATTATATTACCATGTTCATCTAATTTTTTTTTGTAAACCCATTTAGTTCCAATAATTTGATGATCATGAGATCTTTCACAAAGAGTCCAAACATTATTTCTTTTAAATTGGTTAAGTTCCTCATGCATGGCATTAATCCAATCAACATCATTTTTAGCATCATCATAACATTTAGGTTCAATTTTAGATACAAATGCTAAATTATTACAAGCATCTCTAAATGATGATCTAGTTCTCACTCCTTGAGAAGGATCACCAATAATTTGATCTTTAGGGTGACTAAGAACATACCTCCATCCTCTTTCTAATTCATCATTACCTTGTGAGGCTTCAGGTAGGTCAGCGTTCTCTTCTTCACTTATCTCTTGTGTATCGTTCTTATCCTTTAATGTGATGTCCTTGAATTGATCTTCAATGTCATCTGCATCATTTATACCTTTTCCCTTCCTTGATGGAAGATCATTAGATTCATCAAAGAAAACATGAATTGATTCTTCAACTACTAAAGTCTTTTTGTTGAATATTCTAAAAGCTCTACTATGTAAAGAATATCCAAAAAAAATTCCTTCATCAGACTTAGCGTCAAATTTATCAAGGTTTGATTTTCCATTATTTAATACAAAACATCGACATCCAAAAACATGAAAGTAACTTATATTAAGTTTTCTTCCTTTCCAAAGTTCATACGGAGTCTTTTCAAAACAGGTCTGATTAATGCACGATTTAAAACATAACATGCAGTGTTAATAGCTTCTGCCCAAAAATATTTTGAAAGATTGCTTTCACACAACATGGTACGCATCATTTCCTCTAATGTTCTATTCTTTCTTTCAACTACTCCATTTTATTGTGGTGTTCTTAGTGCAGAAAAATTATGTTCAATTCCATTTTCATTACAAAATTTTTCAAAAGATTTATTTTCAAATTCTTTTCCATGATCACTTCGTATTGACAAAACAGAAGAATTCTTTTCATTTGTAATTCTTTTAAATAATTTTTGAAATGATGGAAATACTTCATCTTTACTAACTAGAAACAAAACCCATGTAAAGCGAGAGAAATCATCAATAATAATGAAACTGTATCCTTTACCTCGTAGACTAGTGGTTCTTGTAGGACCAAATAAATCCATATGCAAGAGCTCCAACGGTCTAGTGGTTGAAACAAAATTCTTTGATTTAAAAGAAACTCGGGTTTGTTTTCCAAATTGATAAGCATTACAAATCTTATCTTTTTCAAAAACAAGTTTTGGTAAACCATGTACTAAATCCTTTTTAATTAATTTAGATAGTAAATCCATGCTTGCATGAGCTAGCCTACGATGCCATAACCAACTATTATCAGTTTTATTATTAGTAGCAACTAGGCAATCAATATTTTGATCATGCAAATCATTTAAATTAACAATGTATACATTACCATGCCTTTGACCAACAAATCTTATGTTTTCATTAGCAAGATTTCTAACAATGCATAAGGATGATTCAAATGTAACATTAAATCCTCTATCACATAATTGACTAATGCTAAGTAAATTGTGTTTCAAACCTTTTACAAGTAGAACATTATCAATATAAGCATGAGGTGTGATACCTATTTTTTCAATGCCAATTATTTTTCCTTGGCCATTATCACCGAAAGTAACAATACCTCCATCTTTTGCTTCCAAAGTGATGAATTGTGATTCATCACCGGTCATGTGTTTTGAGCACCCGCTGTCCAAGTACCATTGTCTTTTAATTGCTCGGGTTGCAAGACACACCTGCATACACAATTTTAATTTTTGTTCTTAGGTACCCAAGCTTTCTTGGGTCCTTTAGGGTTAGTCAAAATGGTTCCTTTTGGGATCCATATTTTTCTTATCTTTTGTGTTTGGCAAATATAAGCTTTGTGTCCAATTTTTTCACATTTAAAACAAGTAATTTTAGTAGAATCATCAGCATGCTCATAAATATTTTTTAGAAATTTTTGTCTTTCAAAAATATTGTATCCAAGACCAGCTTTATTGTAAACAGTTCTTTGACTATTTAAAATCATTTCTAATTTTTTGAACTTAGACTAAATCTATCAACAATTGGTTTTAATTTATCTACCTCATTTTTCAAATCTTGGTTTTCCTTTAATAATGATTCATTATCCTTTGAAATTCTTTCTTTTTCAAGAGTAAGATTTTTATTTCATTTTTCAATTCTTTGCTTTTTGAACTTAAATTTGCAAAATCATCAATAAGTTCATAAAATGCACATTGTAATTCATCAAAGGTAAAATCATCTAAACAATTAGGGCTTACCTCATCATTATTAGCCATGAAGCAAACATTTGCAACTTCAGTTTTCTCTTCATTTTCTGAACTTGTAGCTTCATTGTCGCTCCAATGGCCATCATTGCCTTTTTCTTTATTCTTCTAGATGCCTTCTTTAATAGTGGACAATCTGGTCTGATGTGTCCAGGCTTCTTGCACTCATAGCATGTTGGAGGTTCACTCTTTTCTTTATCTTTACTATGATCTCCTTTGACAAAATGCTTTCTTTTTCTAAATCTCTTTTCTTCATGAACTTTTTAAATTTCCTTGAAATAAGTGCCATATCATCATCTTTCTCACTCTCACTTGTGGTTTCTTCACTCTCATCTTCTTGAGTTGCACTCTTCAATGCCATGGTCCTTCTCTTCTTTGAATCATCTTCATCAATATGTTGTCGTTACTGAAGTTTGTGAGTCATCAAAGAACCAACCAACTCTTCAAGTGATAAATTGTTGAGATCTTTTGCTTCTTGAATTGCTGTGACTTTTTCTTCCCATGTCCTATGTAAAGATCTTAAAATTTTTCTAACAAGATCACTGTTAGCATAAGATTTTCCAAGACTCTTCAATCCATTAATAATGTCAGTAAATCTTGTAAACATATCAGTAATATTTTCAGCATGATCCATCTTAAATAATTCATACTTATGAACAAGCATATTTATTTTGGATTCCTTGACTTGATTTGTACCCTCATGGGTGACTTCAAGTCTATCCCATATTTCCTTAGTAGACATACAAGTAGATATGCGATTAAACTCATTTGCATCAAGAGAGCAATAAAGAACATTCATAGCCTTAGCATTTAATTGAGCTAATTTCTTGTCTTGCTCATCCCATTCAGATTCAGGTTTTTCAATATTAACATTTTCAATCATAATAGTGGGTGTGTAAGGTCCATTAATTATGATTCCCCATAAATCATAATCTAGTGCTTGAATGAAGATTTTCATTCGTGCTTTCCAATATGTGTAGTTTGTGTATGGTTACGGAATGAAAAATCCCAATCTAATTGGAATAAAATTGTAGCGGAAACAAAATAAATTTATAACCCACCAAGAATCACATGCGTTTCATAAAAACCGAAAGAAGATAAACAAAAATATTACCTTTTGTTATTACCTTTTGTTATTACCTTTTAATCAGTATGTAATCCTTCTGTTCTTGTGTTGGGTTTTCTCGGATCTTCAAAGGTGCTGCCTTTCAGAAAGACGATCACCCTCTACAAGTATCCACACACGAACGGACACCAAAATGGTTTTGAATGCTAGTTCAACCATTCCATTTTTCACAAAAATGAACCCATATTTTCAACTCTCTGTTTTTCATCTTTAAGGCAAAAGATATGACGCTTCAAAAGCCCCAATCGACGTGACCTTTCAAATGCCCCAATCGACGTTACCTTTCAAATGCCCCACAGACTCTAAAACGTATATATCGAACATATATACAAGCCTGCTAGGAATTTTGGTTAACTAAGATTTTAATTGATATTTATTTAAAACTCCTTTTAAATAATAACAATTTAAATCCTTTCCTTACAAAATAAGGATATATATTTTTAACCAAAAAAAACTTTATGGATTATTTCCTTATCCAATAAGAAAATGTAACAATTTAATTACTTGTCACAATTTAAATTACGAATTTAAATTTTCTCAAAATTAAACTCGAATCTAAATGACAACTAATTATTATTTGTAATTTAAAATAATCTCATCATTTTAAATTATATAGAGAGTAACAAATCGTAACCATTATTGTCCGTTCTTAGTGTGCGACCCTATAGGTTCAATTAACGTTGGCAGTAGGCCTAAATCACATTTTGAACCTACAAGTCATAAGCGGCCTCTAGCAAGACATTATGACTACCCAAGTTAAATGAAAAGCTCATGTTCCGAGACAACCTTAAAGTAGCTATTAACATAATCCTTTTGTCACATGATATCTTGATAGAATATAAGGCATGGATAAAGTCAACCTTATATCTCTCTATCTTTAATTTCTCGAAACCCAATTAGACTGACTAAACAAATGATATTGATCTCCATCAATTCATTTGAGCATGGCCATGCATTTCTCAGTCTCAATCATCGAGGGGCCCAGAGATATCTCTCTTATAATAAGAGGGACAAATTCCATCTTAATCACTCACATCTCACTACATGATTCTTATTATGTTCAATCATAATCTTTATAATCATCCGGTTAAAGACAACGTTTGATTATGTCAAAACATAATATTCCTCATGTTGAGAACTATGGCAATCTCAGGTCTAAGGATTTAATGACACAACTACTAGAGATTAACTTATGACTTTGATCCATGTATTAATCTCAAGGCGGGTCTTGTCCAATATTTGTTCTCAACAAATACATATAAATTTGATTTGTATCTCATACACATATTCATCCCATGAATATCAATCAAATTTCATACTAATCTTAATTTATTGTTATTCCCACAACAATAACCGATTAGGGACATTTAGAATAATTCATAATATTATTCAAGGACATTATTATATAATAAACATGCAAATTATGATAATAGTAAATGTTCATAAATATTCAAAATACCATGTCCATACAATAGGCCTAGGGCACTATTACTAACAATCTCCCACTTGCACTAGGCCCACTCATCAATGTATCTAATACCTATGAACCTAGCATGACGATCATGCTTTGCTTGTGGTAGAGGCTTAGTCAATGGATCAGCAACATTGTCATCTGTTGGAACTCTGCATATTTTTACGTCACCTCTCTCAATGATTTCTCGAATGAGATGATAACGCCTAAGAATGTGTTTGGATCGCTGATGTGACCTAGGTTCTTTTGCTTGTGCGATAGCACCATTATTGTCACAATAAACATCAACAGGATTTGTGATGCTAGGAACCACTCCAAGGTCAGTAATGAACTTCTTGATCCAAACTGCTTCCTTTGCTGCATCAGATGCTGCTATGTATTCAGCTTCAGTTGTAGAATCAGCAACAGTGCTTTGCTTCGAACTCTTCCAGCTAACAGCACCACCATTTAAACAAAACACATATCCTGACTGCGATCGGAAATCATCTTTGTCAGATTGAAAGCTTGCATCTGTGTAACCACTTACAACTAGATCATCTTCCAATCCGCCATACACCAAGAACATATCTTTAGATCTTCTCAGATACTTAAGAATGTTCTTGACCGCCGTCCAGTGACTCTCACCGGGATCTGACTGGTATCTACTCGTTATGCTTAAAGCATAAGAGACATCTGGTCTAGTGCACAACATAGCATACATGATAGATCCTATTGCTGAAGCATAAGGAATCTTACTCATGCGCTCTCGCTCATCTTTTGTGTTAGGACACTGAGATTTGCTAAGTGTAATACCATGAGACATAGGCAAGTATCCTCTCTTGGAATCTTGCATACTGAACCTTTTCAGTACTTTGTCTATGTAAGTACTTTGACTTAGACCAATCAGCCTCTTAGATCTATCTCTATAGATCTTTATCCCTAGGATATAGGCAGCTTCACCTAAGTCTTTCATTGAGAAACATTTCCCTAACCAAGACTTGACACTCTGCAAGGTAGGGATATCATTCCCAATGAGTAAAATGTCATCAACATATAGGACCAGAAATACAATGGCGCTCCCACTAACTTTCTTGTAAACACAAGGTTCATCTTCATTTTTGATAAATCCAAACTCTTTGACTGATTCATCAAAACGAAGATTCCAACTCCGAGAAGCCTGCTTCAAACCATAAATGGATCTTTGAAGCTTGCATACTTTACTAGAATTCTCAGGTTGTACAAAACCCTCAGGTTGTGTCATGTACACATCCTCAAGTAAGTTTCCATTAAGAAACGCTGTTTTAACATCCATTTGCCAAATCTCATAGTCATAATATGCAGCAATGGCAATAAGAATTCTAATAGACTTAAGCATGGCTACAGGTGAAAAAGTTTCATCATAGTCTATACCATGAGTTTGTTTGAAACCTTTTGCAACTAGCCTTGCTTTGTAAGTATGCACTTTACCATCCATGTCAGTTTTCTTTTTGAAAACCCATTTGCACCCAATAGTCTTTGTACCTTCAGGTGGCTCAATCAAGGTCCATACCTGATTATCATACATGGATTGGATTTCAGACTTCATGGCCTCTAACCATTTCTCAGAGTCTGGATCTAACATAGCCTCTTGATAGGTAGTAGGTTCATTTTGATCCACTAACAATACATCATGATTATCAGTCACAAGAAATCCATATCTCTCGGGCTCATGACGTATCCTATCAGATCTACGTAACTTTTGTGCTACAGGTGGTGTGTCAACAGTGGTTTGTTGACTTTGAGCATCCACAGGCGGTTCAATGTTATCTTGTGGTTCTCGAATCTCTTCGATTTGTACCTTGCTCCCACTGGTTCCTTTAGAAATAAATTCCCTTTCTAGAAAGACACCATTCCGAGCAACAAACACTTTGTTCTCAATGGGATTGTAAAAGTAGTATCCTTTAGTCTCTTTAGGATATCCCACAAAAAACATTTATCAGACTTGGGTTCCAGCTTATTTGAAACTTGACGTTTTACATAAGCTTCACAACCCCAAATCTTAAGAAAAGACAAACTGGGCTTTTTACCATTCCACATCTCATATGGCGTCTTTTCAACCGCTTTGGTTGGAACTCGATTTAGTGTGAACGCAGCTGTGGCAAGTGCATAACCCCAAAAGGTAAGTGGAAGATCTGTTAGACTCATCATAGATCGAACCATATCTAATAAGGTTCGATTCCTTCTTTCAGACACACCATTCCATTGCGGTGTTCCAGGAGGAGTTAGCTGTGGAATGATTCCACAACTTCTAAGATGGTCATAAAAATCTTGGCTCAAATATTCTCCACCTCGATCAGATCGAAGTGCCTTGATTGTCTTGCCAAGTTGGTTTTGTACTTCATATTGAAAAGATTTAAACATTTCAAATGATTCAGATTTGTGTCTCATCAAGTAGACATAACCATATCTACTGAAGTCATCAGTAAATGTAATGAAGTACTTGTAACCTCCTATGGCTTCTGAACTTAATGGTCCACATACATCTGTATGTATTAGGCCCAATAATTCATTGGCCCTTTCACTGTGTCCAGTAAAGGGATCCTTTGTCATCTTACCCAATAGACAAGATTCACATGTATCATATGATTCAAAATCAAATGAGTTCAAAAGTCCATCTTGATGGAGTTTTGATATGCGTTTCTCATTTATATGGCCAAGGCGACAATGCCAAAGATAGGTTGAATTTAAGTCATTGGACTTAACTTTCTTAGTAGTTATGTTATAGACAGAAGAATTGTTGGATTTTTGAAGATTCAAAACATAAAGACCATCTAGTAATTCGGCATTTGCATAGAACATGTCTTTATGATAAATGGAGCAATTATTATTCTCAATAATAAAAGAAAAACCATCATTATCCAAACAAGAAACTGAAATAATATTCCTACACATTGTAGGAACATAATAGCAATTGTTCAAAACTAACAAAAGCCCACTGGGCAAAGAAAGTTCATAACTTCCTACAGCTAAAGCAGCAACTTTTGCTCCATTGCCTACTCGAAGATCAACTTCGCCCTTCTTCAGTTGTCTACTCCTTTTGAGCCCCTGCACATTTGTGCAAATGTGAGATCCACATCCAGTATCTAATACCCAGGAACTAGAAGGAGAGAAATTAATCTCTATAACATAAATACCTGAAGAACCGGTCTCACCAGTCTTCTTCTTCTTCTTTAGATCCTCCAAATACAGCTTGCAGTTTCTCTTCCAATGACCAGGTTCATTGCAAAAGAAACAGACACCCTCCTTTGGGGCTTTAGCCTTGGGTTTAGGATTGGGCTTGGGTTGAGCATTGGACTTTCCAGCCCTTCCCTTACCCTTTCCTTTTCTTTTCTTCATAAGGCCCTTTCCCTTTTGAACCATCAGAATATGGCCAGGCTTGGACTTAATATTCTGTTCAGCAGTTTTAAGCATCGTATGCAGCTCAGAAATTGATTTGTCCATTTCATTCATGTTATAGTTCATGATAAACTGATCATAACTATCAGGAAGTGAATTTAGGATCAAATCTGTTGCCAACTCTTGGCTCATTGGAAATCCAAGCCTATCAAGGTGCTCAATATAGCCTTTCATTTTCAACACATGAGCGCTAACTGAAGCACCCTCAGCCATTTTACAAGAGTGCAATGCCTTGGTAGTATCATACCTTTCTTGCCTTGCTTGTTGCTGGAACATTTCCTTTAGATTGACAATCATATCATAAGTTTCCATGTTTTCCAAATCTTTCTGAAGTTCAGAACTCATGGTAGCTAGCATCAAGCATGCAACATCAATAGAGTCATTATGATGCTTCTCATAAGCATTCTTTTCAGCTCTAGAAGCATTATCGGCTGGTTCTTCAGGGTGAGGTTGATCCAGGACATAAAGCTTCCTTTCTTGTTTGAGAACAATTCTCAAATTTCGAAACCAGTCAAGGAAATTAGTCCCAGTAAGTTTGTCCTTCGCAAGGATTGATCGCAGTGACATAGTAGAATTGTTATCATTGTTGGCCATCTACAATAAATGCAAAGTTCGTTAAGTATTTTGATTATGAAAAACTCCCACTAAATTAACAACCCTCAATGATAAAATCATATTAATTTAGTGAGCTAAGATCCATATTTATACTCAACTTTAAGTCAGCTTTGGCATGACGCTTAAAATTAAGTTTTTTAGGTAGGTAACTCTTACCAATTGCAACTCATGCAACTCTTAGAAATTTATGGGATTATGACATCATATGTCTCGGCATGTTTAAATCCCATCTCATGCCATTAGGCCCAAAACCGTTTTGATAACCTAATTAAGTTAAACCATTTTTAAACATATGGGTAGCACCATTACCCATCTTGCCTCACTAATGTAACCCAATGTACTTCTACTTTGGTAGAACCCACATTAAGGTGATAAAAGCCTTGACAAGTGTTCAAATATGGATGGCATGTCAACTTAAGATTTTATGTGAGGGATCTAGATAGATTAACAGATCTCATCATGCATTTAGTATCACATACTCATTGATATCATACATAGCATCACATACTTATGAAACATCATACATAGCATCTCATACATGTATATAATAAACATGTCATAGTATGACCTTATCAAGATTGATCTTCATAAGCCAATATGAAGATCAATGGTCAATCCTAGGTAATAATGAGCAACACCATAATGTCTACTTGACCATCATCATGTGCATAGACACCTAGCTCCTCTATCACCATGGTTGGATTGCAGGATTTTAAATGGTTTGCTTTGTCTTCTTGCTTTATTACAATAAATAAACAAATACTACTAAAAGTAAAAGAAAAATTATAATGAAACAAAATAGCACGCAGGCCATATATATGATAATTACAACCCTTGTAAAAGAATAATAAAAACCTGCCAATCATATTGGTCACAAGGCCATACCATGCACCATACAAAGCAAAGCAACACACCATGCAAAATATATCATGTTATCATATAGCATATACATATTGCATTAAAGAAAATAGGCGTTTTTAAAACCAATTAAATTTACAAGGCGCTCTGATTAGGTAGTACTGCGGTTCCTAAAATTTGGAGATACAATAAAGTTTCATCCTAAAATTTGATTTTATTGATCTCATCAATAAATTTAAGGCTCACATCCGCACCACCATAAACAGCAATTGATAAATCCTTATTGATATGTGAATTCAGTTCATGTATTAATCTAATTAAGACATCACCGAAATCATATATCAAGATATTAAACACTTTAATTGCAATATCCCATTCGGATTTTTAATCATATTAACGAATCCTTACAGGAAACAGATTCATCAATTAACACCTTAGAAAACCTATTATCTATGTCGTTCGTGCAAACACTAATATCATATATATATACAAGAACGCAAACCATGCCAAGATCATATACATCTCATACATACAATCAAACATGGCAGTTTCGATTTTTATGAAAACGCAAGAGGCTCTGATACCACTGTTGGGTTACGGAATGAAAAATCCCAATCTAATTGGAATAAAATTGCAGCGGAAACAAAATAAATTTATAACCCACCAAGAATCACATGCGTTTCATAAAAACCGAAAGAAGGATAAACAAAAATATTACCTTTTGTTATTACCTTTTGTTATTACCTTTTAATCAGTATGTAATCCTTCTGTTCTTGTGTTGGGTTTTCTCGGATCTTCAAAGGTGCTGCCTTTCAGAAAGACGATCACCCTCTACAAGTATCCACACACGAACGGACACCAAAATGGTTTTGAATGCTAGTTCAACCATTCCATTTTTCACAAAAATGAACCCATATTTTCAACTCTCTTTTTTTCATCTTTAAGGCAAAAGATATGACGCTTCAAAAGCCCCAATCGATGTGACCTTTCAAATGCCCCAATCGACGTGACCTTTCAAATGCCCCAATCGACGTTACCTTTCAAATGCCCCACAGACTCTAAAACGTATATATCGAACATATATACAAGCCTGCTAGGAATTTTGGTTAACTAAGATTTTAATTGATATTTATTTAAAACTCCTTTTAAATAATAACAATTTAAATCCTTTCCTTACAAAATAAGGAATATATATTTTTAACCAAAAAAAACTTTATGGATTATTTCCTTATCCAATAAGAAAATGTAACAATTTAATTACTTGTCACAATTTAAATTACGAATTTAAATTTTTTAAAATTAAACTCGAATCTAAATGACAACTAATTATTATTTGTAATTTAAAATAATCTCATCATTTTAAATTATATAGAGAGTAACAAATCGTAACCATTATTGTCCGTTCTTAGTGTGCGACCCTATAGGTTCAATTAACGTTGGCAGTAGGCCTAAATCACATTTTGAACCTACAAGTCATAAGCGGCCTCTAGCAAGACATTATGACTACCCAAGTTAAATGAAAAGCTCATGTTCCGAGACAACCTTAAAGTAGCTATTAACATAATCCTTTTGTCACATGATATCTTGATAGAATATAAGGCATGGATAAAGTCAACCTTATATCTCTCTATCTTTAATTTCTCGAAACCCAATTAGACTGACTAAACAAATGATATTGATCTCCATCAATTCATTTGAGCATGGCCATGCATTTCTCAGTCTCAATCATCGAGGGGCCCAGAGATATCTCTCTTATAATAAGAGGGACAAATTCCATCTTAATCACTCACATCTCACTACATGATTCTTATTATGTTCAATCATAATCTTTATAATCATCCGGTTAAAGACAACGTTTGATTATGTCAAAACATAATATTCCTCATGTTGAGAACTATGGCAATCTCAGGTCTAAGGATTTAATGACACAACTACTAGAGATTAACTTATGACTTTGATCCATGTATTAATCTCAAGGCGGGTCTTGTCCAATATTTGTTCTCAACAAATACATATAAATTTGATTTGTATCTCATACACATATTCATCCCATGAATATCAATCAAATTTCATACTAATCTTAATTTATTGTTATTCCCACAACAATAACCGATTAGGGACATTTAGAATAATTCATAATATTATTCAAGGATATTATTATATAATAAACATGCAAATTATGATAATAGTAAATGTTCATAAATATTCAAAATACCAAGTCCATACAATAGGCCTAGGGCACTATTACTAACAGTTTGTTCCATTGAACAAAGGTGGTCTATTAGTTGATTGTCCCACAATCAACATGGAATTCATTGGGATTACTATTGATCTTTGGCTCCAAGCTAATCAAAGCTATAGAAATCAAGAGCACGCTGCTCTGATACCACTTGTTGCCTAGATGTAGTAACCCAAGAGGGGGGTGAATTGGGTTATTAAAAAAATAATTTAATAGTTATGCAGATATATGTGCTTTTAATCCTAATTTGATTTGCAGCGGTGAAGTGGGGTGCACAGAATAATAACAACAGAAAAGCAAACAACCACAAACACACAGAAGTTTATAGTGGTTCAGTGCCAAACCCAGCACCTACATCCACTCCCCAACACCTTTGGGAATTCCACTAATTGTATCACAACGATTACAACCTCTAGCCGAACCAGGCTAGCCCTCTTGTTTATACGGCACAAGGCAGCCAAAAACCCCTAGCCAAACCTAGGCTAGTCCTCTTGTTTCACGGCACAAGGAAGCCAAAAACCCCTAGCCAAACCTAGGCTAGTCCTCTTGTTTAAATGGCACAAGGAGGCCAACAACAAACCAGGGTTCACTAACCCTTTTACAAGATAATCAGAGTATGTAAAGGAGAAGCTCCTACAATGAGCAAATATTTGGAAAATACTTTACAACTTTTGAAGCAATAAACTCAGCAATAAATGAACTAGGTTGAAGCAGCTGAAGTCTTGAATGCTTGAAAAGCTTCAATGATTCGGACGACCTTTCGGAGCAAGGAATGAACTTGAATGCCTAGCAACCACTCAACAAATATGCAATGAAGGCTCTTTTCTTGGATTTTTCTCTCTTTGAAATTTCTTTTTCAAAAATTGTCTAGGTGTGCTTCTAATCCCAGCTATTTATAACAATCTAACAAGAAGATATCCGTTAGATACATAAGAAATAAATGGAAATAATAACGGGAAGAAAATATAACCGTTAAACATGTTTCTCTTAAGCATTGAATGCAGATCTCCATTTGAGGAAGGATGAGCACTGTAAAAATTTAAAAATCAAAAGTTAAATATAGCTTGAAATAGCAATAGAGAAAGAGAGAGAGAAGAAAGAGCTCTCATAAAAGCTTAAGCGGCGATGGATTAAAAAAAAGTAGCTCCAGGTAGCTGAGGATATGAATGCCATCGTCCAAGAGTAAAGCAATAAACCTCAGCTAGCTAATCAGTTAGCTAACTAGAGAGGTCACAACAAAGGAATCGTCCTGAGGCAGCTCATCAGTTAGCTTGGCAGCTAACTAAGCGAAAGTTAGTTAGCTCTTTAGCTAACTAACAGAGAAAAAGTAACGGCAGAGAAAGAATTCATGCTATCATAATTAGCTCTCCAGTTAACTTAATTTGAAATCCACTCGGCTGCAAGAGAAGAATAGGACAGTTAGTTAGTTGAATAGCTAACTGAAGAATGGCCAGTTAGCTCATGAGCTAACTAGAAGCAAAAGCAATATGTTGTCCGTCCAGCTTAGTTAACTCTCCAGCTAACTGAGCAAAAAGGCAGCCATCCGTTCTGATATAGCAGTTAACTCTCCAGCTAACTAATCAACAGTCAGCTAGCTCTTTAATTAACTGAATTTTGAATCCCCATGGCTGATACGTTCCCTGTGAAAATCAGTTAGCTGAGTAGTTAGCTATAGGATGAAATAATTAGCTAAGCAGTTAACTAAAAGAAATGTCAGCTAGCTAGAAGGAGTTTTAGTTAGCTAATAAGACATCCAGCCAGCTAGCTAAAATTTGAAGGTGTTCGGCCAATGCACTGTGATGAGCAAATCAGTTAGCTGAAGGAATTCCAGCTAGCTAACAAGCTAGCTCACCAGTTGACTAAAAGAAAAGGACGTTCGGCCAAGCACCTGAGACAAGTTTCTTAGTTAGCTGAAAGAGCTCCAGCTAGCTAATAAACTAACTCACCAGCTAGCTAAAAAAAGGAGGACGTTCGGCCATCTAACTGAGACAAGCATTTTAGTTAGCTGAGGAAACTTCAGCTAGCTAACAAGCTAGCTAAACAGCTAGCTAAAATACAAGATCGTTCGGCCCAATCACTGTGGCGAGAATTTAGTTAGCTGAGGGGCATGCCAGCTAGCTAATTGAAAGAACAAGCTAGCTAACCAGTTAACTTCAAGCAAAAATAAAAATATCTAAAGCAAAGTAAAATAAAGTACTTTCTTACTCGTCAATTTTGCATGAAGATACTTGCAAGGCGACCGAACTTCCCTGTATCAATCTTAGAATTGCTTAATTTATTTTGTAATCATCAAAATCAATCTGGGGTCAACATGTATATATATATATATAAACTTGGCTACATTTAAATAAAAACAAGTTTAGATTCAATCATCTTTTTCATTTTTAGATTTATACAGTTAATAAGTCCCAAAGATGAAAAAAAAAGTGAGATAATTTTGGAATCCATGTGATAATTTTGGAATCCATGTGGATCAAAGCATGGAGAATATAATCGAACTTATGTTTGACTACATTCAGATATAATCAAATCTATCTATTTATATATGTCTGTGTATGTATATATGTCTGTGTGTATATAATTTTTTTTTTTTTGTACCTTATTTGAGACATTACCACCACTTTTTATTAGTTATATCTGCCAGGAGAAAAGGCAAAACATCCCTCGCAAAGTTCTTTTTTCTTTTGAATTTCCTTTTGGATAAGAAACTCTACTACAATGGTAACCTAAAGCAGCAATAGCATTGAATAATTTGAATTCGTCATGTATCTGTTGTTTTTTTTTTCTAGTTTTCTTCTTTCTTTTTTTTCTTCGGATACTTATATGGGAATAAGAATAAGATGTCTCATGCCCTTAATTTATTTTAATTATTTATTTTCTGATCTTCAATGAGACCATAATGTGTGTGTGTATATATGTAATAGGGGTGGGGCTACATTCTTGTTCCTTTCTCCTCTGTCACCAACGATGATAAGAACCACATGATTTGATTCAAACAACTCTATGAGATGGTGCTAAATTGATAAGAATGGAAGAATGTTATTTATAGAAAATATATTACATTTTGGCATTTGTTGCATCCTTGTTCCTTTCTCCTTTGCCACCAACGATGATAAGAACCACATGATTTGATTCAAACAACTCTATGAGATGGTGCTAAATTGACAAAAATGGAAGAACGTTATTTATAGAAAATATATTACATTTTGGCATTTGTTACCTAGTGCCCTGTGATTGATATTTACGAGAATGCAGCCCATCTCGTAAATATCTTTTCTATAAATGTAATAGGGGTGGGCTGAATTCTCGTTCCTTGCTCCTTTGCCATCAACGATGATAAGAACCACGCGATTTGATATGAACAACTCTATGAAATGGTGATAAACTTGCAAGAATGGAAGAACGCTATTTATAAAAAGGATATTACATTTTGGCATTTGTTACTTGGTGCCCGTGAGCGGCATTTATTATCGATGTATTTTCTTATCACGATATTGCATATATATATATATATATATATGTGTGTGTGTGTGTGTGTGCGTGCGCGCGTAATAGGGGTGGGCTGCATTCTTGTTCCTTGCTTCTTTGCTACCAACGATGATAAGAACCATATGATTTGATACAAACAACTCTATAAGATGATGCTAAACTGGCAGGAATGGAAGAATGCTATTTATAGAAAAGATATTACATTTTGGCATTTGTTACGTGCCACCTGCATTCTCGTTTCTTGCTCCTATACTACCAACGATGATAAGAATCATACGATTTGATAAGAACAACACTATGAGATGATGCTAAACTGACAGGAATAAAAGAATGCTATTTATAAAAAAAATATTACATTTTAACATTTGTTATCTCATGACCGATATTTACGAGATAACAAATGTCATATTACAACGACAAATATATTAAAGGCAATAAATGTTAGTTACATGAGGTAACAAATATATATATATATATATGTGTGTGTGTGTGTGTGTGTGTGTGTGTGTGTGTGTGTGTGTGTGTGTGTATGTATATATATGTATGTGTGTGTATATATGTATGTATGTATGTGTATACAAATATATGTATATGTATATATATATATGTGTGTGTGTGTATGTGCGTGTGTGTGTATATATATATATATACAAATATACATACATACATACATATGACACCCTTCATATATAACCAAAAGCAAGATTAAAAAAAGCATTATATCAATCCCTTTGCATGCACGTGTGTGTGTGTGTGTGTGTGTGTGTGTGTGTGTGTGTGTGTGTGTGGCTACATTTAAATAAAAATAAGTTTAGATTCAATCATCTTTTTCTTGTGTGTGTGTGTGTGTGTGGCTACATTTAAATAAAAATAAGTTTAGATTCAATCATCTTTTTCATTTTTAGATTTATACAGTTAATAAGTCCTGTGTGTGTGGCTACATTTAAATAAAAATAAGTTTAGATTCAATCATCTTTTTCATTTTTAGATTTATACAGTTAATAAGTCCCAAAGATTGGGAAAAAAAAGTGAGATAATTTTGGAATCCATGTGGATCAAAGCATGGAGAATATAATCGAACTTATGTTTGACTACATTCAGATATAATCAAATCTATCTATTTATATATGTGTGTGTATGTATATATGTCTGTGTGTATATAATCTTTTTTTTTGTACCTTATTTGAGACATTGCCACCACTTTTTATTAGTTATATCTGCTAGGAGAAAAGGCAAAACATCCCTCGCAAAATTCTTTTTTCTTTTGAATTTTCTTTTGGATAAGAAACTCTACTACAATGGTAACCTAAAGCAGCAATAGCATTGAATAATTTGAATTCTTGTCATGTATCTGTTGTTCTTTTTTTTTCTAGTTTTCTTTCTTTCTTTCTTTTTTTCTTCAGATACTTATATGGGAATAAGAATAAGATGTCTTATGCTCTTAATTTATTTTAATTATTTATTTTTCTGATCTTCAATGAGACCATAATATTTCGCAAAGTTTTTTAAGTCTCATTTCCAAATTTCGGTCCTGTCATGAAAAATTTAGGCTTTCCTAGGTTCTGGGCCCAATCAGACTTCAAGCTCAAAGACCAGTGCTTGTCCCGCTTTGGTTTCAGTTCAGGCAAGCAACTTGCATGGATAAAAATAAAAATAAAAAAATAAAAATGACATTTTAATGAGATCCAGGTTTTCCTTGTGATGTTTTCGTCAGATAGGTGAGATAGTTGTTTTCTAACAACTAGCTCCAATAGTGATTCCAAATAAGACCACAGTTTTGAAGTACGCTGATTGCCGAGGGAGTGGTGGGAGATTCTTCCGACCTACTGCTCGTAACATGCATGTACTAGAAAATTATGAGATTTTGATTAATCCTCAATTGGTTGCCTTTTTATGTTTCTATTAGTTGCAATTTACTAAATCTTACCAGCTAATTGGGTTGCTTGAAAGAAGGTTATAATATCACTGCCAATAACTTTCTTTTACAATTCCACCTACTCTTGGATGTAACTGAGACTTGGTTGATTTGTATATTAATCATAAACTATTTCTTTTACAAAAACCTTAAAACTTTCGCTACGATACACAAAGACCCTTTTTATCCATCTCCATCATAATGTATTAGCATGTGATGATTCAATGATGGCAATTATGATATGTTAGCATGTGATGATTACATAATAGCAAGTCTCTTGAGTAATACTAAGGTTATCCATAAGAGACTCAACTCTAATGTAGTGTTTGATAGAGAAAATATTATCCATGGATAAGTGTACGGAATAGAGTTTATCCCCTGGCTATCCCATTGATCATATCAAATGCAAAAGGTAAATCCATAGAATTTTTTTTTTACTCTTATTTGAAGGGATAACTAGCTATTCCTACATTTTCTATGGAATAAATTGAGGGGATAACCCATGGTTAACCATGGATTATCCCTCTGGTTAACTTTATTCTCAGCTATCCTTTAGGTAGTGTTTGATAGAAAAAATATTATCCATGAATAAATGTACGGGATAGAGTTTATCCCCTGACTATCCCTAGGGATATCCTTTGACTATTCCATTGATCATATCAAATGCAAAAAGGTAAATACATAGGATAATTTTTTTTACTCTTATTTGAAGGGATAACCAGCTATTTCTGCATTTTCTAAGAAATAAATTGAGGGGATAACCCATGGTTAACCATGGATTATCCCTCTGGTTAACTTTACTCCTAGCTATCCTTTATAGTTATGGCTTTTGAGAATAAGAGAGGATATCCTCTCTTATTCTCTATTTTAAACACTACCTTATAGTTATGACTTTTGAAAATAAAAGAAATATCGGGATATCCCCTCTTATTCCCTATTTCAAACACTACCTAAAGTTCGAACGAAAGTAAAACCATCATAATTTCACAAAGACAACTTCAATCAGCTCAAACAGTATTAAGGGATGGATGGAATGGTTATTTATGCAGCAAAACCTAAGCCTTAGGATCTTAAAAAAAAAATCAATTGGAATCAATATATAAATTAACAAGATCTCATTGTAATTTTTCAAAAATAACTGTAATTTATGTTACAAAGATGCCGGGCCTCATCAATACATTGCCAGCGCCAGTCAGTTATCGATGCACGTTCCTATCTATGAATGTTGATGGGGCCAGTAAACCCCATGGGCAATGGTGATGCACTCACGTCGAACTTCCAGTTAGCCACCTAAGTCGGCCCTCTCTCGGCCAATATACCTCGGCCAGCTTCAGCCTCGACCAGACTCAGCTTCGGCCAGCTTCAGCCTCGGGCAGCGTCAGCCTCGGCCAGCTTCAGCCTCGGCCAGTTTCCACCTCGGCCAGCTTCAGCCTCGGACCTGCTCTCGGCTTCTAGCTTTGGCCTCGGAACCAACCTCGAACTTAGTCCTCAGCCACCTAACAAGTGCCCAGGGCTGCCACGTGGCCCACTAACCTACTCTTTGCTAAGACTATGGGCGGTTACCGATATACTATGGGCAGTTGCCAATATTTACGATGCGCGTTTAGTAGCTATGCGCTCACCTACCGCTTACGAAGCCGATCTCGATGGAAGATACAATTCGATGGTTATCCACGAAGGGTAAGAGAGCCTCCAAACAGGTATATAAATACCCTGACTCACAACAAGAAAGGGGAGACTTCTATGATCTCATCTTTACGACTGTTCTCCAAATCGCTAACTTGAGCATCGGAAGGTCCCCGCTGGAACCATCGGTTCGGGACTTTTGTTGCAGGTTTCTGGCTAAAGGAGGCGGTCTTGTCATCCTTCTGAAGACCCACAAAGCCCTTCTCTTGCTCGACGCTCTTTAGAAGTGATTTGGTAGCAACAGATTGGCGCACCATGTAGGAGGAGAGAACAGAGCTCTGTGACACTAGTCTACAAGCCCTCGCTCCCTCTACAACAACAACGGTGGATAAAAGATGGTGATGATAAGAACCAAGGAAGCTTTCGCCAGTCATGCTGGGGGGCACCCTCAATGAGCTGAGCAATAGAGCCAACTGCTTCACTCCACCATCGCCACTACTTCAGGCCACATTAAGCCAAACAGCATGCCACCCTCGCCCTGAAAATTTGAGCATTAATGAAAGCTGTCCAAAAGCTTCAGGAGAGGTATTTCATGGCCACACAGTAGCCAGCAAGAGCTTATGCTCCCTCTTTAGTTGCTGCTCAGGCCAGCCATCATCCATTCCGCAGGAGATCTCCCCAGTAAGAGGCTCACCGCCATCAAGCTCATCAACATGAGCATCTTCAAGCTCATCAGCATGTGCATCTTCAAGCTGAAAAGCAAGAGCTCACTAGCAAGAGTGCCACCGCTCGTCGTCCAAGCGACCTCCTCTCCTACGAACGGCGACGCGAGGGGAAGCCCGAGCAAGGGCAGCGACACCCTCACTCCAATCAACTTGGTTTCCTGATTTTCTGGGGGGACAGACCACCAGCAGGCTGATGTATCCAAATCAACAGGAGACAAATTCCTCCAAACACACTTCATAATGACAGCCTCTTCTACTCAGACAGTCATAGTCCACAAGAGACGAGCAATCCTGGGGCTATCTTTGGCTAACAGGAAGCTGATCAGCACTCCTCTCCGGCCACTTTTTCTCCCTTCGAACCATCCACATCAAGTGCTACATCATCATCATCACCTGGCACATCTTTTCGGCCGGGTTCCCTCCAAGAAGTAAGGTCCTTGCCTGGCTACGTGAGATGGGGAGGACGTGGTCCAAGTCTCGGCCTAGTATCCTGCCATGCAAACTTAAATGAACAAGATTTAATATATGAATGGAAGGAAGCTTAGTGCCAGTAAGAGGACAAAGAAAGGATATTGGGTGGAGGGGTCATAGCCTTCCTTGTACTTGGATGTCAGGGCTCCATTAATGCCAAAAGAGACCATCAATTTCTCCTCCTCTCTTGAATAGTCTTCTTCGCCTTCGCAAAATACCCCGATCCAGCCCCAAAAAAAGCTAGGGAAAGCTCTATCCCAACTCCATGCCGACCCCCAGCGTTATCGAACACGACACAAAGGCCAAAAATCTACAAAAGCTAAGTACACTACACTTTGAGAAAAGCTTGTTTTCATTAATACTTGAATGCATTGCAGAAATACCGACTCCAGCATCGGCACCTATGCCAGAGGCCAGCTCGGCACCAAAGACCGACTCCAGCATCGGTACCTAAGCCCGAGGCCAGCTCAGCACCAAAGACCGACTCCAGCATCGGCACCTAAGCTCGAGGCAAGCTCAACAATAAAGACTGACTCCAGCGTCGGCAATGAAGATTGTCAGCATAAAGAAAAAAGGCTCCCGAGCATGGTCCCATCATAGCGACTCTTGGGTCACCCTTCGGGGTTCAAAGGCATCTGAGCCTGGTTCGTGCACCCTCAGGTCACCCTTCAGGGTTCAAAAAGCACCTGAGCCTGGTCCATGCACCCTTGGGTCACCCTTCAGGGTTCAAAAGGCACCTGAGCCTGGTCCATGCACTCTCAGGTCATCCTTCGGGGTTCAAAAGGCACATGAGCCTGGGCCAAGCACCCTCAAGTCACCCTTCGGGTTTAAAGGCTCCCGAGCATGGTCCCATCATAGCAACTCTCAGGTCACCCTTCGGGGTTAAAAGGCATATGACGACTTCGGCAGCTTTCAAGTCACCCTCCGAGGTTCAAAAGGCTCTCGACAGCCTCAACCTTGCCTCAGCGGCTCTATCAGCCTCAGCGGTTGTATCTCTTTACCTCCACGACCTCATTACAACCCCAAAGGTTTCATCTCAGTCCCAGCGGCCTTATATCTTCCTTAGCGGTGTTATTGCGGCCTTAGCGGCTCTATCAGCCCTAGCAGCTCTATCTCTTTGCCTTTATGGCCTCATTACAACCTCAATGGTTTCATCACAGCCCCAGCGGCCTTATATCTGCCCTAGTGGTATTATTGCAATCTCAACGGCTTCATCTTAGCCTCAGCGATTTTAACCGTTTCAGCGGCCAATGGCCAATCGAGTAAGACCTTGTTTAAATTATACGCTTGCAACATATTGCTGGTCACTTTCAGCCATCTAAGAAGAAGCCCCAAGATAACTCACAGTTGGAAAAGGCCAACTTTCCAGCTCACAGTTGACGGGCACCCACCTCCAAACCTCATGTCAAAGTTAGTAGACCCAAAGTCAACTCACAGTTGGGAGAGGCCAACTCCCCAACTCACAGTTGATGGGCATCCACTTCCAGACTCTGTGATGGGAGAGGATTGCTGGCTGCCTCGACTAGCCAACGGTAATCAACTTACCTCCAACATTGCTTAAAGCTTTTTGAGCAGGCAAATGCACAGCTTCAGAGAGCATGCAGATGTCCATATGAGGTAGACAGAAATTATCCAAAAAAAAAGAAAAAGACAGGCAAATGCACAGCTTCAGAGAGCATGCAGATGTCCATATGAGGCAGACAGAAATTATCCAAAAAAAAAAGAAAAAGAAATAAGAAGATCTCCCCACTAGGAAGGAATCAAAATTGAAGCAAGCATGAGAAGACAGGTGCAAAGATGAAGAGCTCTACACTCCTTTCACTTGGCGGATGCAAGGCACGTGGTCGCATAACCTCAGGAGTGTGAGGAGCATTTGATGGGGCCAGTAAACCCAATGGGCAATGGTGATGCACTCAGGTCGAACTCCCAGTTAGCCACCTAAGTCGGCCCTCTCTCGGCCATACTCAACCTCGGACTTGCTCTCGGCTTCTAGCTTTGGCGCTTCTAGCTTTGGCTCCAGCTTCAGCCTCGGACAGCTTCAGCCTCGAACCTGCTCTCGGTTTCTAGCTTTGGCTAAGACTATGGATGGTTACCGATATACTATGATTTACTGCTCGCATTTAACGGCTATGCGCCCACCTACCGCTTACAAAGCGATCTCGACGAAAGATACGATTCAATGGTTATTCACGAAGGGTAAGAGGGACCTTCAAACAGGTATATAAATACCTTGACTCACAACGAGAAATGAGAGACTTTTATGATCTCATCTTTACGGCTGTTCTCCAAATCGCTAACTTGAGCATCGGAGGATCCATACCAGAACCACCGGTCCGAAACTTTTGTTGCAGATTTTTGACTAAAGGAGACGGTCTTGTCATCCTTCTAAAGACCCACAAAGCCCTTCTCTTGCTCGACGCTCTTTAGAAGTGATTTGGCAGCAACAAATGCCTCAACCCCTGCATATTGCACCGATCTCTTGCCATATGTCATGTTGTACCTGAACAGGCCATGATTAGCATAACATTCATCTTTGAGGTATGGTCATGTTATGGCAAATTCAAGGAATGGAAGCTAGCAGAGAATTCTCCCAGCCTGCTGTTAGTGGGAGCTCACATACTGCCTTCCAGGAAAGAAAGCTACAGAGCATTTGCCCAAGGTCTAAAATTTCTCCATCCATCTTCCGTAGAATGTAGTTAATAAAGATGAAGGATACAATCACCACTGGGAAAATAATAAACAAACAAGTAAATAAAGGATACTGCCATGCTTGAGGATCAGCTATATGCCACAGCATGTTCTCAACAGTCTAAAGGCAGCTTGAAGCTGCTTCTCCGTTGTTTAGCAGGTGCTAATCATTTAAGTTTGCCGGTACACCAACATTATTAAGATAGATTTTTCCTTTCTTTTCCCTTAAAAAAAAAAAAAAGAAAGAAGAAAGAAAGAAAACCGCTCTTCTACAGGCAGCATCCGAAACCAGAAGAAACAATGGCCACCAAGATCATCAAACATTACACAATATTGTCAAAGCTAAGAAACAACAGAAAAGGACCTGAGACCTAGAAAAAGGAAAACGAAAAAGAAAAACACTGAATTACAGGGCCTACCCACATGGGGCCACCAAAAAAACCAAAAACAGTAGGGGAAAACGGAAGAAAATATAGAGAAGATCTTGGACCTGAATAAAAAAATTCCATCATCAAATTTCGAAGGTCCTATGCATCTTTTCTTTTCTCGTACAGCCAGCCAAAATTTCAGTACTCTTACTCATGCCTGTTAGTTCAGTCAGTCTTGTATTATAGTATGTATAAATTCCAAGAAAAAAAATGAGGTCACCCAGCTCACTCTCTTGGTTGTGGAAGAAAAGAAGAAACAAATCCACTGTCCAATTCCCATACCATGTAATATTACTATAAAGGCCAGACAAAGGAAAGGTGAAGCACATGAAATCATGTTAAAAGTTCTGATTTAATGTTGGCATCCAGGTTCAGTCCAATTCCTTGGTGAAAGCTGAGGAAGAATCTGATGCATCAGAAGATTTCTCTCCACTTGAAGGGGTTGATAGACTTGCCAGATGGTTCTCTCCACTGCCAATAGTCTTGGACCTGTCAGTTCTGGATTGGATACTGACACCCACAGGAAAGGGCTCCTGCATGGAAATATTATATAAGAACTAAAATATAATGAAATCCAGATTAACAAGGGTAGCAAAACTCATGTAGCATGGCCATTAGTGCAGTTTGGGAACCAACAGTATGAGTAGGCAGAAAAACAGGTGCTTTACAAATGAAGCAAGCAATGATAGCTTAAATGGTGAGCCATGAGAACTTTCTCCCGGCAACTCCTAGAGCTTTGTAATATAGGGTTAAAAACTGATCAGGTGCAGATCAGATATCAACATATCCATATTAATATTCATTTTTGTTTGATGAATATAAATGTGGATACAGAAATTAGCTGAATATAAATATTTATATTTATATGCTTTAAATGAATACGACTACAAATTGGATATCCAAAAGTACAGAAATAAATATAAATGTAAGGCAGATAGTTAAATTTAATAACCATCAAATCAAAGATATTACTAAGTAGAAGGTAAATTAAACCAACACCATATTAATAACGGTCATTTATTTTTCTCAAAATATATGAATGCTACATGAGATAGAATAGAATGACCAGATATTTGGACATGGATTGGACATTATCTCTCCATTTCTATAGTTGCTTTTCTTTGATAGATATGGAGATTAGTTCGATGCTCAAATATATATCTATATTTAGATAGATTCAGATACAAAAACAGGTCCAAATGAATATTATCCAGTCCATTTTACCTTTATTGTAATACCTATGGCAAATGAACCTACAATGCAAAATTTTTAATAAATGAAACATGGGTTGGTAATATTGCATGGTAGCTCATACCTGCTCCCCTACATTTGGACCATCTGAATAGAAGAGGATAGGGCGACATTGCTTATCCTCGTTCATCAAGCTTGAATTCTGGAAATGACTAATAAGAGCTGCCCGCCCTTGGATTCGAGCATATGCAAGAGAAGCTACCTTTTCACTGTTGAATTTTTCCCATTTTTTACCGTTAAAAGTCTGCAAAGGAGCATTTCCTTGTTTCTTTAGCATGATATTTAATGGTGCAAGACCAGATGGCAAGAGAAGTTTTTACACTATATGCAGTCCCTCTGAAATGCATAAAACAATGACATGCGCATAGAGCTAATGTGAAACAGCCTTCTCTTATATCTGGTCTATTTTTAGAATAGAAGTTTCAACATCTGATTTCCTCAAAAGCTTTGCATAGAACCACTAACAAAGCATCCGAGTTTATGTTAATATCTAGAAGTGAGAATGTATTTAACAAACCTGAAAGAATGGAATGATATGCTGAGCACTAGTCATATTGATAAAGCATAGCCCATATTGCACTTGTTCTGGAAAGGAAAATAATGGTCTCAATATATGAATCAGGAAAAGAGGATGTTACATTCACAGCAAGCATCTCCAAAGCTTTCTGTAGAAAGTTTAGTTACCTTGAAATCAATAGGCAAATAAATGAAATCATAAATTCCTCGATGATGTTCATCAATAGTAGCCAAGAGCATTTTAGAGGTATATCTGATAAGTTAGGAGAAAAACATTTTAAAGCAATGGAAAAGGAAAAATATATATGGTCATGTAAATCCAAGTTTAAAAAAAAATTTGTAGAACTCAAAACATGAAATGCCATAACACCAATCCACTTACTTGTTGGGAATGTTTTTTATCATAAGTGTTGTTCGAGAGTCTTCCCCACGCATAATGCGATCAATATCAAGATCGAATTGCTTTTTATTATCAGCTTGACTGGAACCTGCATCACTTCTTCGGGTCCTGATTTGATCATTAGGAGCACCATAAGAAAGAGGCTTATGAAGTATGGTATTCCTCAGATGGAACATGTAGCTCCTTTGCTCGGGCAATGACATTGCATGTGCAGAAGAAATGGAAGGGTCCATACGGTTACCACCAGTGTGTGGGAGTATGTTATGAGAAGTGTTATGAGAAGCAAGTTCGAGTGGATGCAGTATAGAACCACCAGCGAACCCCATGCCTCCAAGAGAACCAGGGAGAAAAGCAGATGCCTCCAGGGGATCTCCGCTGCATGCATGTTGTCTGTCCCAAAGTGAGGGATTCATGACAGGTGCTGAACCAACATAATGGTGGTGTACAGAGCCATTCAGCATGGGAGGTAGTGTTCTTGGAAGTTGATGCATTTTTTGTGGTCGGGGCAGAAAAGGATAATTGTTCAAATATAATGGAGTGTTTGGCCAGAACATGGAGCCAGGAGGATGATGATTGTATTCGTTAGAATCATTCCATACAGATTGATGTTCGTGAAGGGCAAGACCTATGTCTCCTGAAACACCACAACCTGTATAACAAACATATTGCTTAACAATAAATAAAAGAAAAAGGAAATGTTTTGAAAGAAGAAAGCATACACTGAAGTTGAACACAAAGAAAAAGAAAAAAATTGGGAAAAAAAATCCTTATATTCAGGTATAGCCAACCAAAAGACCTTGGGGCCCTTAACCTGGGAAAAAAAAGAAAAAAGAAAAAAAATGTGCAATCAAAAGCAACATCCATAGATGTGGCAAAATAGGTCATATTATCACAAGCAGGTACGCAATGATGCATTCCTTGCTGAATAAAGAAAAATCTGCATCCGTCTCAAGAAGAATGACTATACATTGTTAATCCATCCCATATCAGCTTATGTTTTGGGGATCAAGTGGCTAGCTTATATGATATTAGAGCTCAAATTGCTAGAGGTCATGAGTTTAAATACCCTCCAAGTTCATCATTTATTAACCTTAAATTTTCCATTTGTTATTTTGAGATGTTCCAGTCATTGTTGGGACTTTTTTTCCTTCCTTTGCATATGTGGTTTAGGCTACACATAAGAGGGGAGAGGAAGTGGTGTAGTGTGTGTTTGATGAGAGGGTGCAAAAAGTTGTTAAGCCTTGTTTATGTTGTTGGTATATTCCGTCAGCTTAAGCTTTGAGGCTCAAGTGGATGCTTGATGGCATCCATTAGCTTGCATTAAACTTACCACATGCTTTATGTTCAAAAGAATGGTTATTGAGGCCACACAAAGCACTTCTATGGACGCTCCTGTTATCAATTCCATCAGCAGGTCCGGAGTTGATATTAATATCCATGGCTGACATGGCACTTGAGGAGCTGTAAGAGATGCCACTTATTATTCCATCACGATACTCAGGAAGTGAATGAGGATGAAAGGTTGGAATGATTTGAGATCCAAAGTTCATCTGTCCCATAGAATATCTGCATTCATGACCACATTGATTACTGTGACTGCCCACTGATGCAATCCTGACTGGTGAGGATAAACTATGGGGCACAGTAGAACAAATTCTAGGAAATGTGGAATCCATGGATGCATGGATTGGTGCTCTGACCGAAGAATTTGGGTCCCGGTTGGCTCCATTATCAAGACCATTCAATGCATTTGCCACGTGAGGGATTGGACCTGGAGAACCAGAAATGCATACAAGAAACATGGAAACCAAAAGCATGATACCAAAAATGAATATAGTACCAATAACAGAACAACCAGGTCATAAATAAACAGATTATTGGGAAATCATTATACCATAGCATTTTGATGGCAAATTACAAGGATAGCTTCCCTGCCTGTATCTGCAGAGCCCTTCCTCTTCCAATTCCAGGGATGAATGTTGCATTAAGCTGCCAAAATGAGAAATGTTTAATCAGCTAGACAATACAAAGAAGGGAGAAATCACCTAGAAACTAGGTTCAACCAAAGAAAGGGGGAGAGATCATTATTTGATAACAAGGACTAGGGAAAGATGAATTCAATACATCAGCAGATTCCTACAAGAATAATTAACAAGTCCAGAAAGATATATAGAAAATCACCAAAGGCTAGGCAATGAAAGTTAAAATAGTTGAAGGCAACAATTTTGGTAGAATCAACATAAAGTTGTCAACATTGACAAATGCACAAGACACAAATTGAGATAACAATACTTTCAACCTAAGTGAAACTTTGTTGAATGCAGAATATATGTCAGTGGGAAATTTTGCTTTGATACAAGTAGCTTATGATGCGATATAAACATGTTGTCTTTCCTTTTTTTGAGATAAAGAAGTGTGGTATCAGGACTCCTGTTCTGGTATGATCATCTCAATTGAATGCAAGAACAAATAGAAATCAAATCTCCTCACTAGAATTCAGTGATATCATTATTAAGGTGGTGACATTTTGAGGAATAGGATCATGCCAGGCTCCCAGCACACAAGATATCAGCAACTCATTTGACCATTCCCTGGTTTTGTACAATAAGAAAGACACAGCATAAACTTATCTGATGATTCATTAGATTTTCATGTAAATCTGAGAACATTCTATATGTTTTCATTTCCACATAGAAGTCATCAGGAAATCTATAAATAGGAAATGTCTGAAATCCTTGACAAGACCACAACATGGTATATGAATTTATGGCCAAATACCTGGCACTCAAATTAACAGTTTTAAACATTTTACAATCATAGAAGTGAGGCGGGTTGCTGAACCAGATGCAGAACTGCAGGTACCAAAACAAAATTGTGTGCGCGTGCGCGTGTGTATGTGGGTGAGTGAGTGAGTGAGTGAGTGAGTGAGAGAGAGAGAGATAATAAAAGCCTAAGTCTCTATAAGATTCTAATAATTTTCAATTTTCTATCTAAATATTTTTTTGCACAATGTTATCACACATTTCTTGATTAAGATAGTTTCTGGTAAAAAATAATGAACGAAATAAATTATTTTACAAAGTATCTATGAAAAATTAGCTTTAAATGCCATGTTACACTACCTTATATTTGCCTGTTCCTTGCATCCATTTAACTATTTTTTTCAATTTCTAAAACCAAATTTTCTTGATTTTTTCTTAAATTTCACTGCCTAATAAATAAATTTACTTCATGCAAATGCACAATGGAACAACTAAGAAAGCTTTGCAGAAGTATAGCTAGAGTAAACACATCAAACGTGGCAAAAATTATGAAACCCACATCTCTACTGATCTATGATAAGGACCTAAATGCAATACCTAAAGTCGTAATTCAGTTTGACCCATAATTATTTTCTCATTTATGACACTGAATATTAAGAAAAACAGTATGGATTTACACTCATTGTGTAGTAGATCTGGAAGAACAAAATATGAAGCATATTTCTTCCTAAAAATCTGGAGCATACACTTTCCAATACATCACTAAATTGGATAAATGTGTGGATGATAAAGATCATAATTAGTACTACTACAGAAGCATATCTAAAGAAGTATGAGATAAAAGTAAGTGAACTTGGCTGGATGTACAACCATTGTGCACCTCCAGCACTGCTAGACTCAAGCCTCATTTTCTTTCCTGCAACATCACTCCCATTTAAGGCATGAAGAGCAGCCTCAGCAGCTCTAACATCATAAAATTCTATAAATTTCTTTTGATGCTGGTGAGGAGCTTCACGAATCTGCTGGCCAAAAATATGAAATGACAACATTGAAGTCATGTTTGTTTTTTGTTCCAAAGAAAGTGCAAAATGGAAGGTTGGAAATTGGAATCATCCCACCTCTTTGATTTCCCCATACACACCAAATATCTGGCAGAGATCATCAATAGAAACAGAGGAGTCCAGATTAAATAGCATGAGTGTACCCTGGTCAACATCTTTTTCCAAAGGATTGTCCTAATAACAATTTCATAGTAAAAACATCAGACCACTTAAAATTGTATTGGCAATCAGCAGGAACATACATAGTCCACGTAGCATTCCTGCACATATGAACAAAAAAACTAAAAAATAACTTTATGAAATGAAAAGGCTTCAGTATATATGTATATATAATAAAATTATACGATGCATGTCTGCAAACATTCAATAAGGTCCATCGAAAAGATTATTAAGGTAAAATATCATGCTAGAAGAAGCAGTTTTCTCCTTTCTATCAAGATAGATAAAAATATTTTGTTATAAGAAAGACTATATTTGCAAAGGAGAGTATCTAGGGAGACAAAGAAACAAATAATGCTAGAAGCAACATATTGAGCTTAAATGTGCCAAAGAGAGGCATAACATTACATAAGATTAATTTCTGGGAATATGCATGATGGTTAGCTAAGTAGGTGAGATAGAAAAAAAGAAATATTAGAAACAACAAATTAAGGCCGCATATGCCTAGTACAAGGCATAAAAGTACAAAAGTTTAATGCCTAGGAACGTGCAAGATGTAGCTAGTTGGCTAACATACTCAAACAATTTTGAAAGCATTGTAAGCCTGCCAAATGCCCTATAAAATAAAGAGCAAACAAACATGCCAATCCAAAGTCATGTGGCAAGAGGAACATACTGGTGGAGAGGTAGACAAGACTTTCAGATTCAGTAGAGAACTAGAACAAGAACGAATAAAATAGAGCCGAATGGGATCCTAGACCATCCAAATTTGAGGTTAGTAAGAGAACTTTAAAGGGTTTTCATGGAAATTTATGGTAGATGTGTGCTGGAGGTGTACGATTACTGATGGAGATTTATATTTGGGTTTGAAATAACTTTTGCAAAGGTTTACTTAGTAAAAGATTGTGGTAATTTTTTCACAGACCTGAAGTTTTAAGGTTTAACTACTGCAGTCAAAATTAAGATGGATACTTATGCTGGCGAGTAATAATAGGATTGGAGATTCAGTATCTAGGATTTAAACAGGATTTTAAAAGACTACGTGAAGAAATAAGATAGCAATAGTGAAAACAGAAGTACAATGCCTTGGTATAGCCATTAACACCAAACAGATTCAGAATCTAGGAGTTAAAAGGAGATACACTCAAGCATGGTATCAACACAACTGAAGAAAGGTAACAAGCATCTGTCTTTACTGAAACCAACCATCCCGAAAGTCCAACCTTTGTTATGAATTGCATGAAGATACAAAAAGAATGAGTAAATGTGAGAAGGTTAGAAACAAAGGATGGTCCTATTAAGTGATGCCCTCCAGAACATCTATTAAGAACAATGTCTTAAATATCTTAAAAGATGCATCAACATAAAATTGTAAATTCAAAGTATTTTCAAGAGAATGGGCTTCCAAAGATTTCTAATACCCGATGTGTCCTAGTGAGTAACTCGCATTTTTTAGTTTCTAAAACTAACAATTTATAAACTGTTATTTATGCTTTACTTGAATAAGCTTAACCACTAAGCCCTTGTTTCATTGTGGGATAACCTGAAACAAGTGGCAAAGCCTACTTTTTCCAATATGCTCCATCCTATCCTGTGAAGTACCACTACTTTGTCACCAGAAAAGAAATATTTGGTGTAGAGTTACCTGGGATTTCTAAAATGCATTTTACTCATTTATCCATCAAAATTGTAAATATTGTGATAAAATGATAGAATAAACTTATTCCACATGATACGTCCACTGGATTCCCTATTTTATTCTTGCTTTATTATCATTCAAGATAATCCTATTATACAACCAAATAGGGCCTAACATGGTGGCAACAAAGGAATGAGTTCACAAGGTGGAATGGTGATTTTCATAAAGAAATGTGTGAAATTTTATAGGTAAATTTGAAAAGATTTTAAAGACAGAAAAGGTATATTTAACTCTTGCATTGATGCACATGAAGGCACCTGCTCCTGAACATGTCACGTTACAGAAAAATTTGGTTACAAGCCTCTACCTTAAGAGTGATTGAATTCAAGAAAAAACACAGCATCATAAAGGAACTCAATTGCAACACGAGTGTGTTAATTTTTCACTCTTTCTTGCTTCTCAAGGAACCTGTTTTTAAAGCTCTCAACAAGTCCAATCATATAAGGTTAGATATCTCTACTCTAATAATCCAACTTTCCCCACAAGCCCTTCCTTGTGCCACTACAACGAGCAAAGTTACAACTAAAAGCCAAGCTGATGCCCACTGCCTTTCCAGACAAACTCGCCTTTGCTCTAAAGTACTTGTCCCAGCTTGCTAGATAGATCCCTTCTCTCACATCCTCTTTCCTTCACAAAATTTCTTTTTCTCTAAAAAAAATGTAGTTCATAGTAAATAAGGCAATACGGACTGAGACTAGTCCAACATTTCTACCTCCAAAGAAGAAGAAAATACAATGCACCTATCATCAATTAAAACTCCACATAACCAAATCCCTGTCATGCTTCATGAAATTCCATGAGGTCAAGGGAAGCCTAGGTTATTGGCCAGGAACTTGCCCCAACTTATCATTTGCCCACTTTGCAACCATGATCATATAATTTGCTCACTTAACTCCACTTAGCTTCATGATAAAGATGAACAATTAGCTTTATTAACCAAGTGGAACACTTAATGTATCTCTTACTATTTACCATTACTAATATTCATATTTCAACCATTCAAAAAGAATGAAACATGGGATCATACAATTTCTACAAGCAAAAGATGTCAAAGCAAGAAAACTAGAGGAGAGATATTGAGATGAAGATTGAAAAGATCAAATATCTTAGTCACAAGTTCAATGACCACTTAAAGGTTGCTAATTGTTTACAAAAGTCAAATATTAAATTTATGAATGATATATACCTCAGAATGGTCATACATGGTCATATCCACTAACATTACTTGTAATTAAAAAAAATGCCAGATATGGATAACTGAAAATTCAAAAAAAAAAAAAAATGAAAAACAGATAGGAACTATATAAGACAGAAGACAAGTGAAACTACCAATAAATAGTTGTGCACATAAGATTGATCAGAATATGCAAAAATAGGATACCCTTGGAATGGAGAAGTGTATGTCCAGCTTCCAATGTCTGAACGGCTGGTTTTGAAGGGCTCTCATTGCGTTTTGTGCTGCCCTTATATCATAGTAAGATAACATTATAAATCCCAGATGTTTACAGCCTGTATAAAGCATATGTATATCCCCAAATTGCTGCATATGAATCACAAATTATCAGAATAGAGAAAGCCATGCCATAGCGCAAAAAACCAAACAGATGATAGTTTGCCCCAGGGAAGAAGGGGGAAAAAGACAAAGCAAAAGTGAACAAAAATACCTCAAAAAGAACCCTCAACTCCATATCATCGACCCTGAAATTGAAGTCTCTTACAAGCAGTGTTCTGGAAGGATGTTCACCACAAAGTGGCTCATCATCAAATAGCCTGTTAAATTTTCCCAGCTGACAGGCTTCTCCACCAGCAAAATCAGAAGAATTTTTACAACTAAAACTATCATCTGCTTCCAGCTCCATCCCCCCTACACTGCAAAATAGATCATCTTCTGTGTCATCTCTACTCCTAGGTTGAACAATATACTTGAGATCATCAGTAACTCCAGAGAGCAAGTCATCATCATCAGAGAGTAGGTTTCCAATAGTTTGAATTTCAATTTCTTCCAAGGATTCAAAAGGCTCATCTTTGCCAATGTTGGAGTTAGTTTTGTTGACAAATTGACTGCAATAAGAATCACCTGATGATAGTCTCACTGCACCATCAATATGCAAAAGAAACTTAAGTTTAATTATCTATGTATCTGATGAAAACTGCAAAATTGTATATCCAACAATGAATAGCTTTGCAGAACTAAGAGAAACAAATACAGGCTGGTTTTCAACATTGAACCATACAGTATATTTATAACTAGTAAACGACATTTTTTTAATTTTAATAGTTTGGCCTCTTGCTCTGCGGTCAGTATATGCAACGATTCAGCAATTATATAAAGGCAGAAAACCCACATTTTTTATCAAATAATTCTGATAAAGAGCTCGAGAAGAGACTACCTTTAAAATGGAAGTCATTTAAACCAACTTTGTTCCCTTCCATAATTAGGGATGCAGGTTTCACAAATAGATTCAACTGGGACCCATCATTCTCAGCTGTGCTCCAAGAGGACATGGATAGGCTGGTGGTCCTTTCAGCCCCAATCAACTGACTGTCAGGACTCATCTTGTTTTTTTGGTCATCAAAGAAACAAGGATGTGTAAGTTCTAAGCATTCCAAAGAGTTTCCTCCCACTGAACATAACTTTCCTAGTGGAATTGTATTATTTGACTTGCTTCCTGATGTTAAAGACAATCCTTCTGATCCTGTGCAACGAAATGAGAAAATCTCAAAATAGTCAAGTCACTGTCCCAAACAAAGAACATAAAATGAAATTCCTCCTTGACCAGAACATAAAAAGAATTAAGAAAAGAGCCAAGCAACAATCTATATAAGCAATCTGAAGGGCATGCATTCATGCAATTCAGAATTAACAGGTGAAAGATGAAGATTGTTGCTAATCAAATTGACTGTTAAAACATATGCTCAAATTCCAAACAAATCATATAGTCGATTAAGGGGTTTTCTAGATGATAGATGCAGGGAAACTTGGTTTTCCTCCCTCCTTGATGCTTCCCTAGAAACTCATATGAGAAACTGGAACAGCATCAGTTCCTGTATCATTGCCCCTTATGAGGGATACACATGGCGAATAAGAAATGACATGTTTAATATCGATTTACTTATAATAAGTTTATAACACATCATTGAATTTACTAAATTCATGATATGCTAACAATGCATGATAACTGAGATAGCTTGAATGGAAACAAATAGAAGCCTTAATTTCCTACGTTCTTGTGCAATAACTTTTAGCTTTCCAGTTCAGTCTTTCACCTAAACATTAATCTCAGTGTGCCACATATAAGTTTCCTTTCTCTTTCCTCAATATCACATGGTTTATTTAAGGATCATTGCCTACTTCTCTTTTGTGCACTCATGTGCAATTTTCAAAAGGCACAGACATGGAAATTCTCAGACATGAGTAGATCTGTTAATGGGCTAGGATACAAGTCTTGAGAAACATGTTGTCCGAGCTGGCATCCACATAGCACCTTATTATTTCAGACAATGGTCAAACACCAACAAAGGTTTCTGAAAATGGACAAGTTTTAAAAAAGAAATAAGTCATGATTCTCTTTTTTTTCCCAAAAAATCGGTAAATTATAAGCTTCCCAGAGCATTGCACCATAATAGGTTTTACTATGGAGTGTTTGGGATACATGGATAGAGGCTCAGGGATTATAAACCACAAAAGGCCTCAGCACCTAAGTATCTCAGGTAATGGTAAATCATCTGAAAAGAGATTTATTCTTTTTTAATCATCAATGAACCTCATATTTTTCTAAGACTAGAATCTTCGGTATTAAATGAAAAGAAGAAATGATGACAGAGATGGCTATTTAGATTAATTGTTCTCTACTTGTGAAAGAAATGATGACAGAGATGGCTATTTAGATAGATGAATTGTTCTCTACTTGTGAACATGCCTCGAATGTGTCTTCTTCTTCTTCTTATTCTTTTGCATAGATTAAAATTCTTCTGCACCTGTGTTCAAACATAATTCAGATAATAGAAATAATTTAGGCTGCTCGCTCATCTACCTATTCAAACTTTAACACACCCAATCCAAAGCAATGTCTATCTCATCTACACCCTGAGGACTCAGGCAATGCAGCCACCATGCTAAAGGATGGCATTGGAGACAAAAAAAAAGTACCCAAAATGGTCCTAAAATGGGGTTCCAATGGGACAAGAATGAAAACTTGACACAGCTAAAATGTTTCACAGAGAGACAGAACACTAACAAGTTCTCAGAATTACTAAAAAAACAATCGATAACTGAAACATGCAAGAGAAAAGTTTCATTTTGCTCAAAGTGGATCATTATTTTCTGCATGACACAATTTGATGAAACATAATGAATGAACCCCACTACAGTGGAAGCAACACTCACCATGATGATAAGGCACAGACTCTTTCTTCCAAAATCCGATTTGTCTCTGCTACCAATATTTAGAGAAGGATATGTTAAAATTCTGTAAGTGTGATTCCAAAGGTAAAACATGGATAATTATTCACGAAGAATGGTTGATGGCCAAACAAGACAAATTAATATTAAAGGCAGAAGAAAAGAGAAATGCCAAATGGGCACTTCATTCGATAAATGAATTACATTACACAAACAAAAGAATACAAATGCAGAAAGCATTTGAATGACATTGAAAAGAAAACTCTGCTGAAATTATGGGATTTGATTCAGGTCTCTTTGTTTTTTGGTCCAACAGACTAATTATGAATGAAAAAGGGGCGCTCCAACACACAAAGCTCCCACTACGGTTGGGCCTGAAGAGGATCAACCGTTTGCAGACTTATCCTTACTTCCAGAGAGGTTGTTTCAGTATTTCAAACCCATAATACTTAGATCACAATGAAAATGAAGCAACTTTACTACTACGCCAATGCCGCACTCCAAACTAATTACGAATGATTGGAGTTGTTAGTTGTCATCATCAAGAATTCACTCATAATTTAAATTGCCAACAATAAATTCAGCTGCAATGATAACATAGGTTCTGCATGGAATTTCTCAACTGCTCCTAGAAATAAAAAGAAAAGTATTGCCAAACGCAGCACATACCTCCGCAGGAAGGCAACATTCATCAGAAACGAAAGGCATGGGTGCTGACGGCAAGCATACCGACGGCAGGTTCCTCTGATCCATGACTTCAGATGGCATCCGGGTAATCCCAGACTATGATACCAAGCAATCTCAAAATTTCCCACCCGAGGCTGTGGCGGATGAACCTGTTTCTTCCCTAACTAAACCCAACAACTAACAAAGTTTGCTATAAAATAGGTACCTGATATTGCCCCAAATTGTTACCAATTAATAAAGATTCCAATTCGAATAAATGAGTAGCAAAAAACACATTAAATTTCCACGATTCTGGTTTTTTTTTTTCCCTTGAAACAAATAATTCAAGAAAGCAAAAAATAAAAAATAAAAACTCATC
This sequence comes from Calamus simplicifolius, assembly GCA_900491605.1. Taxonomy (NCBI): domain Eukaryota; kingdom Viridiplantae; phylum Streptophyta; class Magnoliopsida; order Arecales; family Arecaceae; genus Calamus; species Calamus simplicifolius. The sequence goes on along the minus strand of UESW01001430.1, from coordinate 178,252 downwards.
ATAAAATGATATTGGACTTTTATTAAAAAAACAGCTCAGAAAAAAGAAAGGAAATAAATCCAATTATTTTTCCCCCTAAAAAGCTTCAAATTGTAAAAGAAGGATCATCCTAAAAACAAAGGCTACGTAGGAACAAGACAAAACTGGGAGCACTTTTCAGCATGAAGACCATAATTCAAGCTTAAATTGCCGCACAGACGTCAGTTTCTTTACTTTCCACAAAAATCATGAGAATTTAGCTCAGAATATTTTTTTGAAAAAAAAAAGCTTCAGCAGAGAAATCCAAATGGATTTTTTGTTCGAAAAAGAGCACCAAATTTGAAAAGCAATCGTCCTAAAGGATAGAGAGGAAAAGACAAAATTAGCTGGAATTTTAAGCATCAAAACCACAATCCAACCTCACATCGCCGCATAGACTTCAAAACCTCATGTCTTCTCGTATCTTTCACTAAAGTTACGAAATAGTCACGAAAAGAACCAAAATTCCGATAAAAATCAACAAAGAAAATAATAAAGGGAGCTCGGCGGCCAAATCCTCACCAGATCTCCGGCCTCTCCTCTCGAGCTCGCCGAAACCTCTAAGACTTCGCAGAGGAGAGAGATAGAGAGGCGGCATTTAAAGCTATCACACGAGGAACGAATCACGGAATAAGGCAAAGAAAAGATGGCGAGAGCGAGGAGGAAACCCGGCGAAGGCACCGCCTCGGAATCCGTGCCGTGCGAGAGCTTCCAAGGCCTCGATGCCGTTTTCCCCTTCATCGCAAGCAAGAGCCCAAAGAGAAAGAGGAACCCCCAAGCTCCCGCGTTCCCGCTTACGAGTTTTATATTCCAGTCCCTCCCTTAATCTAAAATTATTATTCTATGAGGGTTTTTTTTAATGAATAATTTGTTTTCTTTTTGCCCTTTCCGGCGAGAACGAGCGAGGAATCGCCCGCTCGGCCGGTGGAGAAGGGGGGGGGAGATTTATTGGAGTTTTGAGCGTGAAGTTTAATATTATTGGAGGTAGGAGAGAAGCGGAGGCAAGAAATGGGCGGGGGACCGGAGCTCACTCCCAACGGTAGCCCGTCCGCTGGGAAGTGGTCTCATGGCGTTAGTCCGTCTTAAGAAAGGCGAGGAAATGGTTCTTAAGCGTAGAGCTAGTCATAGGTCACGTGACTCATCTAGCTCGGTCTAAAACTTTATAAACACGTGATCGTTAGAAATAAATTCATAAAAGTGATCTGAATAAAAAATAGTTTCAATCTGAAATTTAGATTGAACAAAGAAGTTTAGAAAGTAACGCAGTCCACGTGTGTATATATATATATAAAAGTATATTTGGTTATATTTGATTGTAATAAATTTAGAATTTGATCAATTTTTTATCTTTTAATTCATACAGATTTTTAATTTTTTTTTTTTTTATTTTAAGATTTATGAACCGTATGAATGTAAAAAGAAAAAAAAAAATCAAATATAGACTTGACTACGTTCAAATGTAATCAAGTGTACATCCAGATATTTCTTTCATTTTTGAATTCACACAGAATGTAACCAAGCCTGTCTTTTTATATTTAATTATATTATAATAATATATTATAGTTTAATAATTTAATTTAATTTTTAAATATAATTTTTATAACATTAATATGAACTATAGTCTAAATGATTGGGAAAAGGATATTCATGTAGGGTAGCTCTAGACTGCTACATGAAATTGGAATAAGCCTATTCGAAAATATAACCTAATAACTAGATCAGATCATGCCTAGCATAAGTAGTAGATATCGTTATGTAGTTTAACGCAAGCCCAACCCACCCAACATTTGATTAGTTCTACTTAAAATAGACATTATGATATAATGGACATTATCTGAATTTGCAATAGTTCTTATGTGAAGTATATTATTGTTTGAAAATATATTATAACTACCTAGTTTAGGATCCAAAAATGCAAAATTTAAATTTAAAAATTTGGAAAATGAAAATTTAAATTTTATGCTCTCAAGTGATTAATAAAGAAAATAGGATTACTAAGATTTAAGTATCTTGATTCTCGATTAATTTATAAATAAATTAAACTAAATCAAGATTTGAAAACTTAAAAAATCAAATTCAAAAATTTAAAATTTGAAGTATGATTCTCTAATATAATTGAAAATAGATTCTTGTATTATAATCTTGATTTGAGTTTTTTATAAAAAAATCATGATAATGCTTCTCTCACTAAATTTCTTCTATTGTATAACTATATATTGTAAATTATAAATATGTGATGTACTACATAGCAAAGACCTTCAAAAGAGCACTAAGTACCTACACTGACCTTTGAGTTGGCTCATCAAACTGTTGTTGCTGTGATAACTTATAAGAACAATTTAGATTGTCCTCTCTTGTTCGCATGAATGTTGAGGCTGAGGAGCTGTATTTTAAACCAGTGTCAAATGAAATCAATTTTGTAAGTTTCATGTGGGAACAAACTTTTTGCAGAAAATGAGTTAAAGTGAAAAACATTATTTAAAATAATATTTTTTTTATCCACCGTGGACTGCTTCGCTGACGGAGAAAGGGTTGAGTGGCACTTGAGAAATAAAATGATATCAAAAAATTTATAAGGCTACTCCAAATTATTCTTCTACTATTGATACATCCTCAATCTGAATCATGAGCCGCTTAGTCTTAGCTTATAAAAGTTCCAACGGCTCAGTCCATAATGGCCTCTCGGTCCATAATGGCCTTAAAGGCAGCCTCAAATCACGTCAGAAACGGCTTACAAAATTAATTATTTGGGCCGTTTCTGCACATTGATGAACATTAGCCTCTCAACGTTCACACAACGTTCGGTGGGGCGTTCTTTTTTATTTAAACTTTTTTCAACAATCTTCCACAAAAGTTTTAAATAAAAATAAAATAAATATAACAAAAATTTTAGGGCATCTTATGCTGCACAATAAGTGAAGTGTCATGTGGACTTACCTCACCTCACTTAGTGTTAAAGGAACCATAGTGAATTAGACCTTGAACTAGGTCCTTTGACTCAGACTTTTACTAATCACATACACAATATGGATCAATAGGGTTTAAGCGGTCAACGCATATCAAAGGCCTTGTGCTTAATACCTTGATTTTTCATGAGAATTCTTTAAGGTTAGCCTAAACCTTTAGTCACGACCTAATATGACGATTCTCATATAGATGAATCCTCCAAGGATATTTGTTACAATACCCTGCAGATAACCTACTTCGTATCCATTAAGAGTATAACTCAACCTTTCAAATTTACTTTGTCACTTTATAAGAGCACTCATCATAGGATGGGATGAAATTTTTTTTTAAAATTTGTGCTCTAACACGATCACTCAATCAGCTTCGTTTCTACCACATTGAACCTTATTCATGGGATCTCCAATCACAGAGGTTGGGTATCCACTGCTGGTGATCAAATAATGGGCTTAAGCCCTATCCCCCTCGATGAATCTAGGACTCCACTCCTAAATAATCCCTTGATTAATTGATTTGCCAAATTCTTCTTGGATTTGACAAATTCTAGGGAAATAACATTATTTTTTTTATTTGTCTTATAGACATATGGCTTGGCAATGCTTGATATTCAAGATAAAGCCATATAACAAAAATATTATAACTAAAGGAGATCACAACTTTCAAACTGAAACAAGATAAAACATGGTGTAATCTCTCAATGATCATTATAACAGAAAATACTTATCTAGAATAAGAAGACTTTTGCATTTATATAAGAACTACACTTGAAAGTAAAATAATGAAATGATGTAAAAATACATCTACTTACAAGCACGCATATATTATGTACACAAGTGCAAGCATATGCATACACATATAATACATATATATATACATATGTATATTATAGAAATTTTTAAGTTTTGTAGCTGTGTGGTAAGTGATGTATAAAGCAAGACTACATTCTACTGATATAAGCATAGATGCTACTACCATCCCAATTTTATGCCAATAAAAATTGTTTTAGGTTCACTTGCAAAACTCAAAACAAGCATAAAAAAGACACCTGCATGTTTTTCTTTTTTTTCCTCTCCTTTGCAGAAAAGAAAGATTCCAAAAACATATATTCTGATCTGGAATGGAATGAAACAAGTGTTCTTCAACCCAGAAGAGATTCCCGATGCTATGAACAAGATGTTCTTTAACCCAGAAGAGATTCTCGATGCTATGGAGTCATTAGCAACATTTTTGATCCAAAAATTCATGGTTAGAATATATAGCATGTATCTACCCGTACGTCTCCACATGAATAATACATTCATATATATAATTACATAAGGATTCTTTTGTTTGAATATATATCTATGAATATATATCGATACATCTAGTATGCATATGTATATATCTATAAATGTACATTATATATTCATACAAAATATGCATACTCAAAAGAATAAATTTTATTTTAATAACTTATAATAATAAAAATCTAGCAATTTTAGAAAAAGAGAAAATCCGATCTTTAGCTGTTGGAAAATATTTTTGATCTTACAAAAAATCCTTCCTAAAAATTGCTAGAAATATAATATAGAAATTTAAATGCAAATTATAAACGAAAAAACAAAATAAGATATGAATCAAAATAGGACCAAGGCGTGTTAGACACTGCCCTAAGATTCAGATTTTCGTCCCTTCACGTATCATATTTTCGTCCCTTCATGCAAGTTGTTAGCGATCTGTCCTCAAGGTACAACGACCCGGCTCGATTTGATCCTCCTACTACGAGCACGATTGCGTGGAGGTTCAAATGCCCAAGAAAAGATTAATAGAAATAAAATGAGATCAAAAAACTTATAGGGCTATTCCAAACCATTCTTCTACCATTGATACATCCTCAATCTGAATCCTGAGCCTATTTATAGGCTTAGCCTTAGCCTATAAAAGCTCCAATGGCTTAGCCCATAATGGCCTTAAAGGCCTGATAGCTGTTAGCCCTAAATCATGTCGGCTTACAAAATTAATTCTTTGGGCCAGGTCACACAACGTTCGGTGAACGTCCTCACGGGCGTTTTTTTTTTATTTAAACTTTTTCCAACAACTTTCTCACCATGTCCTCACAATCGTACTCGAGAGCCCCTTTCCATCCGAGATCCTGTTCTTGCCCTGTAGCACCTAAGAGCCCCTCTTTGCCCAATCGCACGCCCGAGAGCCCCTCCCCTCACTATATAGCGTGATCACCCATGCTCGAGTCCCTCCCCGCCTTATTCTCGCATGATCACCCACGCCCGAGAGCCCATTCATGACCCATTCTCGAGCAATCACTCGTGCCCCTCCTCGCTCGATCTCGCTCGCTTGATCTACTTGAAGTGGCGCTTCTCAAACGCCACTCAACCCTCTCCCTTGGTGACATGGCTTCAGGGTGGACACAAAAAAAACGCCATTAGAAATGGTGTTTCACTTTAACCCCTTTTTGTAAAAAGTTTGGTTCCGACATCAAACTTGAAAAACCGGTGTCATTTGACACCGATTTTAAAAATAGCTTTAAGGTGAGTGCGTACTCTAGAACAATAAGATTTTTTTCTTGAATATCATTTTTACCAAAATCATTACCTCAAATGGATTCGGAAAAAATCAAGAAAATCGATTGTATATTTGCTAACTCCATCTTCAAGCTAGCCAACATAATCAATGGTCTAACAATAATAAACATATCTACAAAACTATTTAGCCACAAACTAATGCCGTAATAGGCCAAACTACTACAGCCACAATTCAAACAATCAATTCTCAAGTGGCTTTTGCTCCTAATTTCTAAAATCAATAGTAATTAACTTGAGAAGATGATTAAAAATTTTACATCCTAAGGAGAACCCCTAAGTGTGGTAATGCTTAAGTAATAACAGTAGTCTAATCTTCCATCCACAATCTACAGATCCCTTCAACCCTCCTTACATAAAGGGCTATGATCCTAATGCTCCTTGCAAATTTCACGATGGTCAAGGACATCCTATTGATGGGTGCTTGCCTCCTAACCAAAGAATTCAAGATCTAATCAATCCAACAAAGCCAATCTTCCTCAACCAACTTCTCATATCAATATCATATAAACTACTTTGTTTTCTCATGAAGAAGTCTTATTAAACTCTATCAACATACTGCACTTCAATCCTTATCAAGATTACTTTTTGATGATGAGTGCTTTTAAGCCGGCCTACACACCTTCCCCATCCTACTTTCTTACTATCTTCTCATCAACTAGCTCACTTTCATTACATTAGATCCTAATCTTTGTCATTGTCATCTGCATCTCCTCTTAAATTTATAATTCAATTAACACCCAGCATAATGGGGTCTTAGGCTCCCAAAATAACCTTTTCTTTAGTTCTAGGTGCCACATAGCACTATGTACATCCACATCATATCCTGGACCCATAATCACCTTGGCTTCACTTGCACTTAAATCAATTTTCATAAACTACACCTAATCCCTCTTAACCCACCTTGGTCGTAGTTGTTGTCACCATTGCTTCACAGATGATGCTTACTCTTGCTCCTAAACCGTCCATATTCAATTGTGACATTGGATCTTGACTCCCCTACACTTGTTACTTCTTCACTATTACAAACGTTACAGTCATTAATTTAGTTTGAACAACTGAATCCACTACTATTGCTACTTTTATTCTTGCACCCGCATTAGATCCACTTCTATGTTAATGATACCTTTATTTGAGTCACACCATGATCCCTCAATATTAATGATCATGTCAATTAATTAAAAGCACTTGTCAAAAGAATGCAATGAAGTTGGCAATATGACACAATATGGCTAAAGACTTGAAACCAGCATTCCACAGCAAGCAGACTAGCCTATGAATGAGCTTGAAATAAAATGTGTGAGCTAGAGCAAATCCTGATAAAAAAAAGTTGTCTATAGTTGCCATTGCTAGAGATATTGATTAACAACTTAATCCAATAAATGAAAAGTTAAAGGCTGAAGCTATTAGTCTTTTGTCAGTATTGACAAACTATTAGTCTTTCACTACTCCTTGCATGACCAAATACAAGTCTACAACTTTGAACAGAATACTCATGGGCATTAGCATTTGCATTTGAAATTTGCAATACATCACCAAGCATTTTTGAAACACAATAATTAAGTTATCCAAGTGATGGTTGCTTCCTCTACTTCTACAGTGAGATACTATTGCCTTTACTTTGACATTTGCTCACTTTATGGCCTTTGTTAAAGAGAGGCACATCATAGATACTCTCTAACTATATATAAAAAGAGAATAACTTTTAGTCCATTTGACTTGAATCTTAGTTCATTTAACCAAAACCCTAGCCTATCAAATCTAACCCTACCACAATCTTAGATGATCAAATCAACACTAACGTTCCTAAATCTAGATAAATCAAAACCGCTGGTTACACCAAATCATGCTTGATCATACTTGATCAGTCCATGTCCTGGAATAACCAATACCTAACCTAGATTATCTAATCTAAATCCAAGACCATCCAATCATAGAGTTGTAAATGGGTCGGATCGGGTTAGGTCAAGCTGGATCCCAATCCAACATGATTTAATATTCAAATCTTGATTTTAGACCTCGATCCAACCTATTTACTAAGAGGATCAAGTCAAATCAAATCTATGAAAAAAATTTTAGACCCAATGAATTATTCGGATCTATTTAGGTCTAACCCAAAATTTTACATTTGAGTCAAGCATATAGCTATTTTTTATTGCTAAAATATAGCAATTAATAATTAAATATAGATCTATTAAAATTTAAATAAGAATAAAAAGAATCAATTTAAACTTAAATTTTTATTCAAAAATTCTATTCTATTCGAATAAATGATATTCTTAAATTTATAAATTATGATATTTAAAATATTTACTAATATATTTAAAATATTATAAATTAATAGTCCACCAAAATATATAATGAAACATAAATATTTAGATACAATTAGAGGGGAAAAATGGGAGGAGATCCAGTTGTTAAAAAATGATTCTCTCTTCTTTTTGCTAGAATTTAAAATGTTTTGATAAAAATCAAGATTCTTTGTAACTAAATTTAGAAATATTATATGGTTAAATGTTATAAATATTTTATATATTATGCAATGTTATTAAATATCAATTTTATAATACATATTAATACAAATTATATAAATATTTAGTAATATAGTATATAATAATTGTAATATTAAAGAAAGTTATAAATTTAATAATTTAAAATTTAAGATTCAATTACTATAAATATATAATAGTGTTTAAATATTAAATATTATTTTAATTTCAAATTTAATATTAATATTACATTAAATATAAATATAATATTTTATATTTAAATATTGTCTAGTGCAAAATAAATATTTAATTAGATTAAGTATTCTTAAATTTTTTACCTAAAAATTAAAAGCATAATTTAAGATTACTAAACTTTAGTAATTTCATATACCTATTTTTCATATGGATATCGAATTATTATGATTTATGATAATCTTAAATTATCATGAATCAGATATCAATATTCATATTACCATATGCCTAATTGCCAAACATCATAATCTGCATGGTAATCTCAAATTATCAAGGTAGATTACCATGAATCAAATGGCCCCTTAGAAAGCTAGGGACTTGGTTTCTAGTCTAATTGATGAATTTCATGATATATTAGTGAAAGAACAAATGATAGTTATTTGGTGCTTTGCTGATATTCAATGATGTGCAATTGAATGTCAAGGATGTGTAACTGAATGTTTCTTAGGTATGGTGCATTTCTAGAAAGCATAGCTCCATCACCCAAGACAGTAATTGAAGCATTATTTTCAGAATTTGTGCAAAGTATAGAATGATCACATGGTCAAGCCATGATATGACTAATAATATATGTGGTGACTTTAAAGGCCTCACAGCAAGAAAATGGATCTGATATTATGTCCACGGAGATTGGATCTACTTATTATGTCCATCATTTTGCACATTGGCTTCAATTAGCGTTAGTTTCCATTGCTACACACACAAAAAAAAGAAAAAAAAATCAGGTTCAAACTGCTTGACTTCACAATTTGGTTACTAATGTTCTAAATATTATTCGAGTTCCATATGAACATGGTAATCTGCTGGTAATCTCAATATGACTTTGAGATATTAGCGAAAGCAAGATAAGGATCAAATCACATATCTAAAAAAAATTGAGTTGGCGATCTATACCCAATAAGGAGATTAAGAAATTGACCTTTCATTCTCCACCAACACTACCTTGGAATCACCAAATCCTTTTGATCACCACGGATCTTTCCAAACGTTCTTCAAATTATGATGAACACGAACGAGTGGCGTTCCTTTTGATTTGGATTGAGATTACACAACTGAGTTTTATTCACTTTGTCTTCTCAACTCATGAGATAAAGTGAAGTTGAAGGAGAGAACTCTCTGTGGTTGATCATTGTTATCCTATGTTATTCTTCTCACGTGAATAATAACTACCAACCTTTTTAATTAATTAATCAATTAATTAAAATTTAAAAATAACTTCCAACTCTTGGAATTACTTTAACATATATCGATCCAACAATTAATTGTTGGTTGTTTTGATATATTTATCATGGGACGTTACGGGAGAGAGAAAGGCTCTCTCACGATCCCATATATTTCTCCAACAACTAAATAATTTCAACATAGGCTCTTCTCGTGGAATATGCCTACGATGTGTTCCCTAGCACACCGTATATTCTTAAATTTAAAATAATTTTAAATTTATTTTTAAATAACAGAAATTAATCCAATTAATTTTTTATGAAAATAATTTAGAATTCTCAATTCAAATTAATAACTCAACCCAACATATCATAAAGTTCACATAATTTAATGGAGCCGTCGAGAGGAACTATGGACATTATAATTTTAAGCTCCAATAATTTTGACATTCAATTAACAACTTAATTAAAATATCAAAATTATTAATTCCAAATGACTCCACTAAAAATTTAGAAATACACTCTTAAAATTATAAAATTAATTATATTCAAAAGGATTTGAATCATCAATTGATATAGTCACTACATATAAATCAATCCTCCATAACGGTTCATGATTAAATCTAGGCATTTTCCGTTAACCTCTTTAATTATATCTTTATCCAAGTATCATCGATTCTATAATGAATAATATTTATGATCCAATCATAAATTGAGCGCTATTATTAGTCAAGTCTCGAATCAACACTTATGGGAACCGTTCATCTAACTTCTTTACGAAGGAATGGATTTCATCTTGTATATTAATATTCCCAACTACTTATGTTATTATTTCTAATATACTAAGAATTTGACACTATGTTTCTGTGTCATTACCCGCATATCAAAAAATATATAATAAATAGGAGTCTATTAATTACTTAGAATTAAGATCGATTCATATATGACCATCATTGATTAATTTTGAATACACTATTTTAACAACGAAATTTATTAGAGATTCATAATTAATCGCGTTCGAGTCCTATATAATTAAATTATATAAAGCACTTTCATTTCGATAATCTCATTATCAATAATCCGGATAAGATCGTTTCATTCAGAATGTAATGAACGGCGCTAGTAATTTTAAATTAAAGATCCCGATTGCAACTTTAATTTATAATTACAGACAAATTTAGATTATTTTACTTTAAATATTATCCTTTGTATATAACACTTATATACAATATTTAAAGTCACATTTAAATAATCTAGGGATTTTTTGATATTTATAAAGCATCAAAACATGCATGCAAGTATAATATTAAAAAATTTCTCAAATTATTAGCAAAATAATAAATGTCATTTGTTTATGGGCACATATCCCAACAATCTCCCACTTGCCTAAAGCAAATGAGATATGTCTCTAAGTCCTATCCCTTCAAGATGTAGCTCAAAACCCTGAGCCAGTAATGTCTTAGTAAACGGATCAGCTATATTGTTCGCATATGCGATCTTCTCAACTGAAACGTCTCCTCTACTGACAATCTCTCTCAAAGATAAAATTTTCTCTCTATATGCTTTCCTTTACGATGGTTTCTAGGTTCCTTGGCATTGGCTACTGCTCCACTATTATCACAGTAGAGTCTAACTGTTCATGCATATCTGGAACAACTTCTAGATCTTTCAAGAATTTCCGAAGCCAGACTGCCTCCTTAGCTGCTTCACAAGCTGCTACATATTCAGCCTCCATGGTTGAGTCAGCAATGTAAGTTTGCTTGACGCTTCTCCATATAATGGCTCCTCCCAAAGTGAACACCGCTCCAGAAGTAGACTTCTTAGAGTCTCTATCTGATTGAAAATCAGAATATGTATATCTAATAGGAATCAAATCCCTACCAGAATATACCAGCATATAGTTTCTGTTTGCCTCAGATATTTGAGAATATGCTTGACCGCAACCCAGTAATCTAATCCTGGGTTTGACTGGTATCGGCTAACCACTCCCACTGCAAAGCATATGTTGGGTCTTGTACACAACATTGCATACATCAAACTACCAACTGCCGAAGCATAGGGAATCCGTCTCATATCTTTCTTCTCTTGCGGTGTTTTAGGATACTGCTCTTTAGAAAGATGAACTCCATGTCGAGTTGATAAATTACCTTTCTTAGAGTTTTGCATCGCAAATCTGACAAGCACCTTGTCAATATACGATGCCTGAGACAACGCCAAAAGCCTATTCTTGCGATCCCATATAATTTGGATGCCAAGAATGTAGCTTGCTTTTCCCAAATCCTTCATTTGGAATTGGCTGGCTAGCCAGTTCTTTATTTTGGACAGAGATCCTATATCATTCTCAATGAGTAAAATGTCATCCACATAAAGAACTAAGAAGACCACTTTATTTCCTTCCTTTTGCTTATAGACACAAGGTTCACCTAAATTTTGTTCAAAATCATAAGATTTTATGGCTTCATTAAATCTGATGTTCCAAGATCTAGAAGCTTGCTTAAGCCCATAAATGGACCTTTGCAATTTGCAGACTTTCTGCTCTTGGCCTTTAACCACAAAACCCTTTGGTTGGACCATATGAATAGTCTCTTCAAGATGGCCGTTCAAAAACACCGTCTTGACATCCATTTGCCATATCTCATAATCATAATGAGCAGCAATGGACAAGAGAATCCGAAAGGATTTTAGCATGGCTACTGGCGAAAAAGTATCTTCATAATCTACTCCTTCCTTTTGGGTAAAACCCTTTGCCACCAACCTAGCTTTAAAAGTCTCTACTTTTCCATCGGCTCCTCTTTTTCTCTTATAGATCCATTTGCATCCAATAGGCTTTACTCCTTCTGTAGATCTACAAGCTTCCAGACTGAATTAAAATACATTGATTCCATTTTGAGTTTTATGGCTTCCTGCCATCTCTCTTGATCAACATCCTCCATTGCCATCTTGTATGTCAATGGATCATCACCACTGCCATCGATGACTGCAACTTGTGCTTCTCCATCCTGACCATAGCGGATGGATAATCTTATTTTCCTCCCACTACGTCATGGCGGTGGTGTTATTTGATCTTGAGTAGTGGTCTCAACTTTTTATCGTTCAACAACTTTTGTTGGTGTGGGGCTGATCTCATCAGCTAGCAACTCTTCCAAAACTACTTTACTTCTAGGTTTGAATTCTGTCATATAATTGTACTCGAGAAACGTAGCATTTGTCAGCACAAATACTTTGTTATCTTGAGCATTATAAAACAGTCCTCCTGGGTACCCTACAAACATGTATACTTCTAAATGAGGTTCCAACTTCCCAGTCTTTCCCTTCAGCATATGGGCTGGACATCCCCATATGCGGATGTGTCTCAAACTAGGCTTGCGACCATTCCATAACTTTAAGGGAGTCTTAGGGATTGTCTTAGATGAAACCAAGTTTAGAATGTATACAGTTGTTTGTAATGTATATCCCCAAAATGAGGTAGGCAAAGAAGAATAGCTTAACATTGATCTTATCATATCAAGCAAAGTGCGATTCCTTCTTTCAGCTACACCATTTTGCTATGGTGTTGCAGGTGCCGTGAGCTATGATAATATTCTATTCTCAATCAAGTGGTCCTTAAATTCATAATCCATATACTCTCCTCCTCGATCAGATCGAAGAGTTTTGATTGATTTATTGAGTTGTTTTTCTACTTCAGCACGGAATTCTTTGAACTTTCAAAGGCCTCGGATTTTCTTTGCATCAGATATGCATATCCATATCTAGAATAATCATCAATGAATGTGATGAAATATTCATAGCCCCTCTAGCTTTGACATTCAAAGGCCCGCATACATCAGTATGTATGATCTCTAAAGGTGCTTTTGCTCTTTCATCTTTTACTGAAAAAGATCTTTTGGTCATTTTTCCTTCTATACAGGATTCGCAGACTGATAGAGTGTCAATTCTTAGCTCTCTTAAAGGACCATCCTTCACTAGTCTTTCTATTCTGTCTATATTAATATGACCAAGCCTCAATTGCCATAAATACATGTCATTGTCATGATTCGCAACTTTTCTTCTTTTAAAGTTGGTTCAGCGACTTTAAACATTTCGGTTTGAAGCAAGTTGTTGGAATTTGGTTTAACAAAATATAAACCATTTTCAACATACCCAGAACAAATATTTATTCCATTCTTATAAATTGAAACAGAGTCAATACTAAAAGAAATAGAAATAAATTGTTCATGCAACTTTGACACCGAAATCAAATTCGTTTGAAATCCGAATATAATAAACATTGTTCAAAAGAAAATTTATTATTAGCAAACGATAGTCGAACTATCCCTACTACTGTCGCTGACACCTTTTCCCCACTGTCACTCTCATGTGAAATCTCCAACTTGAAGATCTTGGGCAGACTCAAGCATCTGCAAAGAAACACAGACATGGTTAGATGCTCCTGAATCAATAATCCAGCTTGAGAAATCATTCTCAACTAAGCATGTTTCCATGACTAGTGAATCTAATTTACCTTGTTTCTTTTTCTGTTTCAACTCATCAAGGTACTTTTTACAATTCCTTTTCCAATGGCCATCGTGATGACAGAGGAAACACTTTCCTTTAGGTTTAGGCTGAGCAACCTTTCCTTTCTTCTTCTGGACCTTCTTCTTGTTATCCTTTTTCTTTCCCACATTATTCTTCTTCTTTTTCTTTGAAAAGAAGGCTTTTCCTCAGCTGCGTTGGCTTCAGCAACAATTGCCTTACCATTCTTATCATCTATAAGAGTCTCATATATTTGCAGCTCATTCAGGAGTTCAGTCAAATTACACTTTTTATGATTCATAATGTAATTAGTCCTGAATTGAGAAAAGCGGGAGATTGTGTCTCCAGGATCATGCCAACCTGAGTCTTTTCATTAATTTTAGCTCCATTGATCTCAGCCTCATTGAAATGATTGACCATTTTGAGGATGTGCTCATGAACAAAGAGCCATTCTTCATTTTGCCATTCATAATGGCTTTTACAGCTTCGTAGCGAGCCTGATCAGATGTGCATCCAAACATCTGCTGCAGAGATTCCATAATCTCTCTTACAGTTTCAAAGGCCTCGTGCTTATTTCTAAGCACCTCATTCATTGCTGCTAACAAGTAGCAGCAGGCTTTGTTGTTTGCAATAATCCAACGGTTGTACTCTTCAGTAGCAACCTTGGAGGCATTGGTTGGAGGCACTAGAGGACAATCCTCTTTAAGGACATAGTGGTAGTTTTCATTAATGAGAAGATATTCACGTTGCTTTTCCACTTAACAAAATTTTTACCAGTTAATACTTGAGAGGCGAGAAGTAAGAAAATCGGGTTTGACATATTTGCATAACAATAAAGAAAAATTTTAATACATAATTACATAAATATCATCACACAATTTAAGGCAAAGTAAATATGATGCATAAATGCACATGTTAAAATACACAAAAACATGTTTGCTTTAAAGGCCTTAGGAATTTTAATCTCCACAACTAAGTGCCGCCTTAGGGTAGGTCAAATAGTTGCTAATTAAAATAGACTTTCTCAATTAATAAGTATCTCTCAAAATATCATATTTCTAATACTCATTAATTTCCTTAAATTTTGGTCAAGAAAGTAATTAACTAATTTAATTATTTCTTCATGAGTGCGACCCATCGTATCAGACCTTTTGAGACTTAACTTAGAAATTGCCGCCGTAGGGTAGGTCAATTCTAAAATATCTTAAAAATCCTATCTCATGGAAGACAACCTTGTTATTGCCATAGTAGACACCCTCCATAGGGAGGACAAAATTAAAGCATCTCGAGGCGCTACTAACAACTCACGGTGTTGTACTAACGATGGAGACCAAGGGTTTATATTGTTATATTACCCCTCCCACTCATTATTTTGCAAAAGTGTATTTTATTTATAAAATAACTTTTGTTTCATAAACCCTTAGTTAATTTAAACAATTTAAATCACTAAGATTTTATAATTTTAAACACTTTAAAATTATAAAATAAGCTAAATGTGATAACTTAAATATAACATTTAAATTTAAAACATCACATTTGGCACATTAATTTTATAAATCCAATTGCTAAATTAATTTACAAATTTAATCTCATTAAATTTATTGCAAAGTGCATTAAATATAATTTATTAAAACCTTTTTAGTAAAAAAATAATAAAATAATAATGCACATAGATGCATGAAATATATTAAATAGATAGACACTTTTCCATCTAATATGGCATATAATATACATGAATTGTGATTATTATCGACATAACAAAAAAATTTCATAAAAACCAAAATGGAAAAACTTCTCGTACATGAAGAGTAAATGTAATTATTATCAACATATAAAAAATTCAATAAGAGTGAAACAAAAAAAAATTGTACAATGAGCTCTTCGAATTCCTGGAAACAGTGAGGCTCTTCGAATCACTGGAAAACGGTAAGGCTCTTCGAATTCATGGGAAATGATAAGGCTCAGAGCCCCCTACTCAAAATCTCTTATCAGACCGCCTTTGAAAAAATTCTTAATAAAATAGTACTCTTTAATAAGTATAAAAAATTCTAATTGAGAACTTTTCTTAAAACCATGAAGAACCTTTCTTCATCAATATAAAAAAAATCTTATATTCAATTGATCTAATCAAAATAAAATTACATAACTTATTCCATGGAATTGAAAAAATATTAACGCCAATCCATTTGCACATACATTCATCATCATGAAAATATTAAAAGCATAGACCATTATGCATGAGTGCCTACCCATCATATAATCTATTATTAAATTAATAGGGGTATAACTTGGCTCTGATACCAATTGCTGGTAATCTCAATATGACTTTGAGATGTTTACGGAAGCGAGATAAGTATCAAATCACATATCTTAGTGGAAGCAAGATAAGGATCAAATGACATATCTAAAAAAAATTGAGTTAGCGATCTATACCCATATTAATTTAATAACAAGAACAATAAGGAGATTAAGAAATTGACCTTTCATTCTCCATCAACACTACCTTGGAATCACCAAATCCTTTTGATCACCACGGATCTTTCATACGTTCTCCAAATTATGATGAACGTGAACTAGTGGGCGTTCCTTTTGATTTGGGTTAAGATCACACAACTGAGTTTTATTCACTTTGTCTTCTCAACTCATGAGATAAAGTGAAGTTGAAGGAAAGAACTTGTGGTTGATCATTGTTATCCTATTTTATTCTTCTCTTGTGAATCTTATATTCTCATAGAATAATAACTACCAACCTTTTTAATTAATTAATCAATTAATTAAAATTTAAAGATAACATCTGTTGCCGTGGAAATCCGTTCTTTAACTCGAGTGCACTTTCGGCTCCAGGTCCGAACTCCGATCTTGACGTTCGGGGTGGAACCTGCAAGATAGTCATGCTCGCAAAGGATTTTCTTGGGGTTATCCTCTGTGGGGGACCCTCCGACACCCAAGTCAGTGGAGATTCACAGCAGGCAGAAGACTTTTCACAGAAGAATCTTCCTCTAAGCTCTCGATCGGAGCTCTAATGGAGTGATCGATTCCGTAAATCCAAAAGAATGTACAAGATAATTTTTTTGTGCGCACCTGAGAGGTTGAAGTGCTGTGGTATTTATAGAGGATCACCTGATTCTCTGGCATGTCGTGGGGGCTGAAAGTTATTATGATTTGAAATGGATTCGAATCGAGTTTGTTACGAGATCAGTAGGATCTGTATCTTGTCAGTTAGAGATCGACGGCTAGGAGAGCTGGCTGATGCCTTGGGATTCCATGATTGTGTAGGCTCTAGGCCACTCCTGGGTATGATTCTCTGCTTGGAACCTTATTCTGTTTCAATGAATAACGACTCTCCCGTGCCGATTCCGCATAGGTATTTTGAATACCGTGGTTGGCCTGGATGAGGAATAGCTTGAATTTTTAAAGTGTAAAATGGATCAGCTTGCATACCGAGGAATAAGGATGGCTTGGCTCGGACGACCGAGGAATAAGGATAGCTCGGGTTACTGAGGAATAAGGATAGCTTGGGTTACCGAGGAATAAGGATGGCTCGGCTCAGATGGCTGAAGCATAAGGATAGCTCGGGTTATCAGGGTGATCCGACTTCATCAAAGCTGATTTGACCTTGTCGCTAGAATGTCACGCCAGCTGGCCAGCTAGCAAGCAGGGTGTTCAGATTGGGCGCAACCTCATCGCTGATATGAGCGATCAATAATGCAATGATGATTTTATCCCTCATCACATGCCTCCTCACTCCCTAGTCCGAAGTGTAAATTCGGATATAAGGAGTAGAATTTCAGTTTAACCTCATTCAACCAATATGAGCGGTCAAGGCGATGTTGCCTCTGAGGTAACCCTAGACGATCTGGATAAGGTCCGTCGCCATTACAGGGTTCCTCTGTATGTAGCCTTTTTTCTCTTTTCTGTGTTATTTCGAGGATATTTAATTCGAAGGAGTCCGACAGATCGAAGGGATTCTGATCCCAAGATGGGGGTGCCTCTCGGACGCCTCGTTGCTATTTATCGATCCTCCTCGGCGAGGGGGCGCAACTCTTCGTTTCCTGCGAGCATCTGTTGACCCAATTATTGATTTTGATGATTAATAAAGGAATTGAGTATATTTATTGTGTTACTGATGAATTTAACAAGTGTTTCAGGGCTTAAAAATATTTGTTTAATCAAAAGGCATTTAGAAACGTATTTGTGAATCAAGTGCCAAAGGTAAGTTTCAAAATTCAGAACCTGGAGTCGACACCTAGAAAGCCTAAAGCTGACCCCATGGCCAATCAAATATCTTTCTGATTTTTTGATACAGTCCAGAGCTGACACCCAGAGTTTTGGAGCCGACACCCAGAGTTTCGAGTCGACACTTACAGTGTCTGGAGCCGACTCCGACACAGGAATAGAATGTATGATTTTTGACTACCTTGGAGCCAACACTTACAGTCTTTTGGAGCCGACACCTGACCATGGCGAGCTGACACTTAACTTTTTTGGAGCCGACTCCTCAACGAACTCAGAACTTTCTATTTTTGGATAAACGACTTGGAGCCGACACATGAAAAGTTGGAGCCGACTCTAACCTGTCAGAAACAGATTTTTAAAATGCCAGATCAGCTCAAACGGTAATATTTCCTTTTCACCTAACTTCTAACGGATATATTTTGTTTGGAAAAACTTTCCAGGTACATTCCAACGGCTAGTTTTCTCACCAAAAATGGATTAAAGGAAATCTATAAAAAGGGAGAGAAAGCTCATTTGGAAAAAAATAACGAAAAAATCGGAGCTAATACAAATCAAAAATCCGAGAAGTCTTGAGCCTGAAATCAAAGAGAAAAGTATCCAAGTTCAAATCCTTCCACTCCAAAAAGCTAAAAGAGAAATCCAAGGCATTCAACTAAAAAATTGAAGGTTTTTCAAAAGCTCTATTTTGGTGTGATTTTCCAACTTCTCATTTGCAACATCTGTGAAGAATCAAAGCTGAGGCCTGATTCAACATCTCCAAAGAGAAGAGGAAAAGAAGAAAAGCTCAAATCCAACCTACTTCAAACAGGCTTTTCTAAAACTTGTTTATTTACTTTGAATATTTGCTCATTTGAGGAGCTGTTTGTCAATATAAACATTATTCTTTCTTGTTTTTACTAGTTCAATCAAGGGGATTGAATTAGTGGAGGTAGTATACCTCGGGGCAAGCTAGATTAGCTTGAGTTTGGGTTTTGTGCTGGTGAGCCCGAGAAAAACCAGCTGGGTTCGTTGTGCACCCGAAAACAATAAGTTTTGAGTTGTGATCTTGTAAAACAACTCGGCTGTAATCTAGTTGATTATAGTGTGGACCCAAGTGGAACTTGGGAGTGGACGTAGGTGTTGGATACACCGAACCACTATAAAATATTGTGTTTGCCGTGCCTTAATTATCTCTCTCTCTATCTCTTCATTTGTGATTGAAATCTATTTGCACTTAATCTCAATAGTTTTAAAAAGATTAAATTTTTTTTTTGAACCCAATTCACCCCCCCTCTTGGGTTGCCATCTGGGCCAACACCATCCTCTGGAGCGGTGACGCGTGGCAAGTTTGCATTGGAATTGATAGCTCGGGCGATTGGAATACCCGCCAGAAGTAGTTTAAATACGGATAGGGGGATGTCATCGTTAATCACTTCTCCTGTTGATCTCCTGAAATTTAGGATAGTAGGATGGCTTCTGAAAATGAAGGGGGGGTCAACTAGGGCGCCAGATAACGGCGATAATGGTCACGGGAGGCAGGCCCCTCCATGAGGGGGCCCCCACCGAAGCAGCGCTCCGATAACTATCAACAGGGAGGACCTGTTGTCAATGCTGCGGAGTGTAATCGACTCTGGAAGATGGTCGAAGAATATCTGGCCGTCTCCACGAAGGAGCACGAGCTCCTTAGTTGGATCAACAGTCAGCTGGAGGGGCAAGTGGTGACTCTCCAGCAACAAATCGCTATTCTTACCGCCGAGCTAAGTTTGCGGCGTGGGGAGAGCTTGACAGCACCCGTGGAGACGATAAGCCCTGTTGAGGGATCGTGTGTCTTTTTCTTTTCTTTTTATTTTTCCTTTTATGATGAATGAAAAGGAATTTTTGCAACTTTCATGTTCGCTGCGATCTTCGAAATGTTTATTCTCATCATGTGAGTCTTATAAATGAACCACCCTCCCTGGGGGATCTCTGGTGATCTTGTCGAGACTAAGGTATAGTCTCTCCGTTTTAGCTGAGGTAAGGGGAACTCGTAAGTTCCAGTCGGAGTGCAGTATATCACTCGGTTTTGCCGAAGTATAAGGAGCGTTCCACGAGCGTTGGGACGAGAATAGCTATCTTAGTTTGGATCGGGGAATAAGGGAACGTTCGGTTTTTACCGAATCAAAGAGGGGATACCTCAGTTTTTTCCAAAGTAAGGAGACTATCTCGGCTTTGAGTCGAAGTAAAAAGTGATATCTTGGTTTATGCCAAAACATAACGGGTGGTTCGGCTTCGGGCCGAAGCAGGAGGTATCGGCATGTCTTTATTGAGGAGTACTTGGCTTGTGCGCCTTTTTTATTACCCTGCCAGTGCCTTATCTTTTTCAAGGTGGGTTGGCTTTCTTTTTGCCGAGATGGATAAAACAGCTTTGTAACTTGCCAAAGGATGCTTCGTTACTTGCCTGAGTCATTTATCCGTCGGTCCTTTCCAACGCGGGTCTTTTTAACGTACGAGATAAGCATTCGTTCACCATTGGAGGGCGTTGTTTTCACCAGGCGATTTTCCAGGCCTACCTATATCTCAAGGACCGGCGGACGATTTCTCGCATTTAAAGCTCTTGATTCGAGATCAGGGAAATCTTTTTCCTTGCATCATGGTTCGGAAAATGCGTTCGGCGCACTTTGAGAAGCGCTCTTTTATCTTGAGCCGCTGCATGGCAGCGTAGCTGGGGTGTTTTAAATCCCGAGGCTTTTTGCTTCAATGCATGTTCCCGGTCTGTTTGCCTATAAAATGGGGAGTGCGGGCCATGTTAGGCTATCTCCCAAGGCCTTCCCTTCCTGTGAGTTGTAAGAGTTTCCATGGCATCTGTTTCATTGAGGTTGGGAGTGGAGAGTCTGAGCTTTCCTTTTGAAGGTCAGTTCATCCCAGATAGCTTGGATGATGGAGAAGCTGCTGAAGAGCAGGCAGTCCTCAAGAGAGGAATTATCGGGGGTCATATGGAGAGCGCACAGGAGGCCCACGGAGGCCATATGGGGAGCACATGTATGCACTTCCTGTGTGTCCTTTGTTGCTGGTCATGGGGATCATAGGAAATGCACGACATACGTGCCCCCCATGACTAGCATGAATTTCATCCCCTCCCTTAGCTTGAATCCCTCAGTTCACCTGCCTGAGGAATCTTTCGCCATGTGAAGAGGGAGGAGGGTTGTGTTGGTCTGCTTGTTCCATGTTTATGTTGTTGTGCAATGACTGGCAGTCAGCACTCCGCTTGGGGGGATGCTCTATTAGCATAAGCATCCACGGGCCCTTGGCCTGGTCATGATCCCTCCACGTACTCATCCGAGGGATTCATGGATGGCTTGCTTTGTTCTTTGGGATTAACCAGTGGCTTAACAGAGCCTGTTTGGTTTCTCTGATTTATGGGGTTGGATGTAAAGACATTGTCATCGACCGAAGCTGCTCAGCCGAGCTTTTATTTTACTTGTATTTCCTGTGCTTTGATGCACTTGTAATGCCTCTCAAAGGTTGTAACTTTTTCATCAATAAAGAAAGTTTTTACTCTTTCTTCATGCGACATCTGTTTCTTTTTCTGATGCGATTGTGTTGAGAGTTGTCGCTCTCATCTTATGCTTTTTGATCCGTAGCATAATCTATAAGTTCAATAGCGTTTCTTTCACTTTATTTTGTGAACATGTCGCTCAGTCCTCTGTGGAGGAGGTATTTATCTTTGTTTTGGGTCGGAGAAATGCCTGGGCGGCCGCATGAGTTCATGTAGTATGCATGGCCTTCTGCTGAAGCATAACACGACATCTCAGTCATGTCGAAGTGTTCGAGAAATCACCCGGATAGGCCGAGGCTTTAGAACTATATTACTCGGTGTTGCCGATGCTTCAGATAATATATCACTCGGTGTTGTCGAGGCTTCGAATAATATATCACTCGGTGTTGCTGAGCCTTTGGATAATATATCACTCGGTGTTGCCGAGCCTTCGGATAATATATCACTCGGTGTTGTCGAGCCTTCAAGATTATATTTTTCTTGGCACTGCCAAGGTTCGAAGATCGCTCAGCCCGGCCGAGGATTATAAAGATAATATTTTACTTAGCGCTGCCAAGGTTCGGAGATCGCTCAGCCCGACCGAGGATTTATAAAAGATTATATTTTACTTGGCGCTGCCAAGGTTCGGAGATCGCTTGGCCCGATTGAGGATTTATAAAATATTATATTTTACTTGGCGCTGCCAAGGTTCAAAGATCGCTCGGTCCGGCCGAGATTTATAAAAGATTATATTTTACTTGGCACTGCCAAGGTTCAGAGATCGCTCGGCCTGACCGAGGATTTATAAAAGATTATATTTTACTTGGCGCTGCCAAGGTTCGGAGATCGCTCAGCCCGACCGAGGATTTATAAAAGATTATATTTTACTTGGCATTGCCAAGGTTCGGAGATCGCTCGGCCTGGCCGAGGATTTATAAACTCTTATTGATGATACACGTGGAGATTATCCGAGTTCCACGTTCGAGAAATGGATTTCCCATTTAGATCTTGGAGCTTGTAGGTACCGGGTTTGATTACTTCTGTAATTTGATAAGGACCCTCCCAATTAGGGGACAGCTTTTCTTGCTCTAGAGGTTTCAAGACAGATTCCTTCCGAAGTACCAGATCGCTTGGGAAGAAAAGATTTCCTTTAACTCTGATAGAATGATAGGGGCGACTCTTTGTTGATAGGCTGCCATACGGATCTGGGCTTTCTCCCTGACTTCTTTTATCAAGTCAAGATCAGTTCGGAGTTGTTCATCATTATATTCTTCCGAGTAGCCTTCGATGCGAGGAGAGGGGAGCCCGACTTCCATGGGAATAACCGCTTCCGTGCCGAAAGCCATCTTGAAGGGAGTCTGGCCCGTGGAAGTCCTCTTAGTGGTTCGGTATGCCCACAGCACATGATGGAGCTCCTCTGCCCATCTGCCTGGTGCTTGGTTGAGCCGAGCTTTAATTCCCTGCAAGAGAGTTCGGTTAGTTACCTTGGCTTCTCCATTAGCTTGAGGATGCCCGACCGAAGTTAGGCGATGGAGAATGCCATGATCCTCACAGAACTCCCGGAACTTGGGATTGTCAAACCGTTTCCTGTTGTCGGTGATGATAGTGTGGGAAGGCCGAAGCGGCTGATGATGGACCTCCATACGAAATCCTTAGCTCGAGCCTCAGTTATCTGGGCGACTGCTTCGGCTTCAACCGACTTAGTAAAATAATCAATTGCAACAAATAAAAACTTCCTTTGTCCCGTTGCGAGGGGGAAAGGGCCAAGAATATCCATTCCCCATTTGAAAAAAGGCCAGGGGGATGATATGGAAGTTAGGTGGGTAGAGGGGAGCCTTTGGATATTCGAGTGTCATTGGCATGCATCACAGGCTCGGACGAGGTCATCTGCGTCCTTTTGTATCATC
The DNA here is from genome assembly GCA_900491605.1 of Calamus simplicifolius. NCBI lineage: Eukaryota > Viridiplantae > Streptophyta > Magnoliopsida > Arecales > Arecaceae > Calamus > Calamus simplicifolius. Next base: position 154,645 of record UESW01001430.1, on the reverse strand, counting down.
GGCCAATAATATCCTTGGCGTAGCACTTTGTGGCACAGGGTGCGGCTATCGAGGTGGTTGCCATAAATGCCTTCATGAACCTCCCGAAGAGCATAATTGGCTTCTGATGGATGAGGCATTTGAGAAATGGCATGGAGAAGGATCGCTTATACAGCCGATCATCGATCAGGACATAGTGAGACGACTGCATCTTTAGCCTCCTCGCTTCTCTTCTATCAGTGGGTAGCATCCCTTCTTTGAGATACTTGTGTAAGGGGGTCTATCCAGGAGGGTTCGGTGTCAATTTGCATCATCTGGTCAGCGTCGGTGATGCTGGACTTCTCAGGATTTCCAAGTGGAAACTCCATTCAAGGTCCATTGAGTCCGTTTTCGTCAGACGAGACAGAAGGTTGGTGCGCGCATTTTCAGCCCTTGGGACCTGATGATCTTAAATTCATTGAAACAAGAAGATAGATCGCGCACCTTCTAGAGATACCGAATCATGTTCGGTTCTCGAGCTTCGAATTTGCCCCATACCTGGTCTGCCACTAATTGAGAGTCAGTGTAGGCATTCAGTTTTTCAACTTTGAGCTCACGGGCAATGCGGAGTCGGCGAGCAGGGCCTCATATCCTGCTTCATTATTTGAGACTGGGAAGGAGAAGTAGATGCCATATTCAAAAGTAGCACCCTCCGGGCTGGTGAGGACCAGACCGGCACCAGAACCGCTTGCGCTGGAGGATCCGTCGGCATGAAGTAACCATGGAGCACAGTGTTTTGGTTGCCTAGGGGTGTCCGGAGCAGAACCATCTTCGGGCACGGTGCATTCGAGAAGGAAATCCGCCAGGACCTGGGCTTTGATGGCCGAACGAAGCTGGTACTGAATGTCATGCTCACTTAGTTCGACAGCCCACTTGGTCATTCTCCCCGATGCTTCCGGACGATGGATGATTGCCTTGATGGGTTGGTCAGTTAGGACGGTGATGGTGTGCGCTTGGAAATATAGTCGTAGCTTCCAGACTAATGTCACTAGGGCCAGAACCATCTTCTCCACTCGAGTGTACCTCGTCTCAGCATCTTTGAGCAATTTGCTGACATAATAAATAGGCTTTTGAATTTTGCTCTCTTCTCTAATTAGCACCGAGCCAACAGCATTCTCAGAGACTGCGAGGTACAGGCTCAGCGTTTCACATGGCATTGGGCTACAGAGGAGAGGAGGTGAGTCGAGGTATTTCTTGAGGTCTTCAAAGGATTTTTGGTAATCTGAGGTCCATTGGAAGTTTTTAGTTGATCGAAGAGCTTTGAAGAAGGGGAGGTACTTCTCGGCTGATCGAGCAATGAAGCGACTAAGGGCCGCTATCCTTCCGGTGAGGTATTGCACGTCCTTGATCGATCCAGGAGGGGCCATCTGCCGCAAGGCCTGGATCTTTTGGGGATTTGCTTCGATGCCCCGCTGAGAGACCATGAAGCCGAGGAATTTCCCAGAGTTGACTCCGAAAGCGCATTTGGTAGGGTTGAGCTTCATTTGATACTTTTGAAGCATCTTAAAGCTTTTCGCAAGGTCCTCGATATGTTGGGATGCTTCCTTGCTCTTCACCAGCATATCATCAACATAAACCTCCATATTCCGACCGATTTTTTTTTGAAAACTTTATTGACCAGCCTTTGGTAGGTGGCACCTACATTTTTCAAACCAAAAGGAATAACTCGGTAGCAATAGATACCTCAGTCAGTGATGAAGGCAGTCTTTTCCTCATCTTCGGGCACCATCTGGATCTGGTTGTAGCCTGAATAGGCATCCATAAAGGTCAGCATCTGGTGGCCTGAAGTTGAGTCCACAAGTTGGTCGATTCGGGGAAGGGGGAAGCTGTCTTTCGAATAAGCTTTGTTGAGGTCGGTGAAATCGATGCAGATCCTCCATTTGCCATTTGACTTTTTCACCATAACCACATTTGCCAACCAATCGGGATAATTGACTTCTCGGATGAAGTTGGCTTTGATAAGCTTATCCACCTCCTCTTCGATGGCTCTTTGGCGCTCGGGGGCGAAGCTTCTTTTCTTTTGCTTGATTGGCCGAACTATCTCGTCCATGCTGAGGCGGTGAACCAGGACATCTGGACTAATTTCAGGCATATCTGATGCAGACCAGGCGAAGACATCGGCATTCTCCAAAAGAATTCGATTAACTCTTGCCAAGGCTTTTCTTCCAGCTGTGATCCAATCTTTACGGTTCGGTCAGGCCGAGCTTCGCTGAGTGGTACCTCCTTCAATTCTTCGGCTGGTTCTCCTTGTTGCTCGGCAAAATCCTTCCGGGCATCCAGTTCGTCCACCTTGGGTTTTCTGGACTGAAGGTCGGCGACAAAGCAATGTTGAGCCATAATCTAACTTTCTCGAACAATCCCCACTCCCATTCGATGGGGAACCTCATGGCGAGGTGGGGAATGAAACGATGGCCTTGAGAGACATTTGTCCCGGCCTGCCAAGAATGGCATTGGCATTGTAAGAAGACCGAAGCTTGATTACAAGGAAGTCCATAAGCTTAGTGGCCACACGAGGCCAGGTGCCGGCTCGGACCGTCAAAGTGATGACCCCTTCGAGGATTATGGAGTCACATGTGAAACCCACCAGTGTGGACTCCACGGTTTGAAGACTTTCTACCCGAAATTTTAACCTCTTAAAGGCATCAAAGTACAAAACATTAACAGAGCTACCGCTATCAATAAGAACCCGGCTTACATCATAATTGTCTAGATTTAGAGATACAACCAGAGCATCATTGTGGGGTTACTGTACCTCCCGAAGGTCTTCATCAGAAAAAGTGAGTTCATCAACTTGAGCTTTCTTTGACGGGCCTTCATCATCGCCTGGCCAGGAAGACGGGGAATCGGCCGCAGCTATCACATTAACATGGTCGATAATTGGAGGGTTCGGCGGTGGAAGTTGGCGAGGTTCGGGCTAGTGATTCGCCTCATTGTTCGGCTCAAGAGGCCCTCTAAACTGGTCTAGTCTACCTCGTTGGATTAATCACTCGATCTCATTCTTGAGCTACCAACAGTCCTTGGTATCATGCCCGTGATCCCGGTGAAAGCGATAGTACTTGATAGGATCTCTCCGAGCTCCGTTGCCTCGAAGAGGAGGAGGTCGAGGAATCTGGCGCTTGATCTCCATTAGAATCTACACCCTCGGCGCGGTGAGGGGAGTGTAACGATCGAACCTTCGAGCTGGGCTTCGGGTTCGGTCTCACGGCGAAGGCGGAGGAGCTCTCTGGCGGCGAGGCGGGCTAATGTGGCGGTAGGCTCGCTGTTTGTCTAGGCCCTTCGCCTTCTTCTTCTTCAGTTGTTCATCTCGAGCTGACCTCCTCGATTCCTCAACCCTGGCGTACTTATCCGCTAGGGACATCATGTTCGAAAGGCTCTTCGGGTAGTTGACCTCCAGAGCTAGGTAGAAGTCTTCCTTCTTGGACACTCCTCCAGCCAAGGCGGACATGGCCACCTCGTGGTTGAGGTGGTCGACTTCTAGGAGGGCCGTATTGAAGCGGCCAAGATAACTCTTCAGCGATTCCCCCTCTCTCTGCTTGACCTCGAAGAGAGAATCGGATCTCCGTCGTTGGCGGCAGCTACTGACGAACTGGCTGATAAGCAGACAACCCAGCTTGTCAAAGAATCAATGGAACCTGGTTTCAAGCTATTGAACTAGGTTCGGGCAGATCCCCTTAGAGTGGAGGGAAAGGCACGACAGAGGATCACATCCGACGCTCCGTAGAACATCATGATGGACCTGAAGCTGCTCAGATGATCATCGGGATCGGTGGATCCGTGGTACAGCTTAATGGTGGGGAGTTTAACATGAGGGGGAATCACTTCCCTCATGATCCTCTTGGAGAAGGGGACACCCTGCTCCGCCTTCGGATGGGATGGAGGAGCTTGCTTGGTGGTGCCTAGTTCCCGATGCCATTCCTGATGCATCTCCTGCATCTGCTGCCTGATCCCTTCATCCAGAGTGGCAGGAGGAATCGGGTGATGAGAAGACGGTAGTGGTGTTGAATCCTGAGAGGATACCGGGGAGGGAGAGCGAACCCGCCTGGATCTGAGTGGGCTCTTCCCTCCAGCTCGTTGCAGTGTCGATCTCACCTTCACAGACCGACGACCATGATCGCCCCAGGTGGATCGGAAGAAGAGATTGCAGGCGGAGCGGGGGCTGCGGCCTCCTTGCGAGGCTGGGAGGCAGGAACGGCAGGGCCAGGGATTGCCTGGAATCCTTGGATCATCTGGGTCAATGCTTGAATCTGCTGAACCAGAGTGGCGAACTGGTCCAGGGTTACTGCCGATGCTGGTGGGGAAGGAGTTTCGGCTGGTGGTGGTATGGAGGTGCTATATCACTAATTGGATCAGGCCTTTGAGACGCGGTCTGATCTTGAGCCTCAGAGGTGGCTCTTTTCCGATTGGCCATTAGAGGATGCTTCTTCTGGTTTCTTAGTCTTGTCTCCTAGATTACAAGTTTATGAGACTTAAGGCCCTTCCTCTAGCGCCAATTTGTTGCCACGGAAATCCGTTCTCCGACTCGGGTGCGTTTTCGGCTCCAGGTCTGAACTCCGATCTCGACGTCCGGGATGGAACCTGCAAGATAGTCCACGCTCACAAAGGATTTTCTTGGGGTTGTCCTCTGCGGGGGACCCTCCGATGCCCAAGTCAGTGGAGATTTACAGCAGGCAGATATGAGGAGAAGACTTTTCACAGAAGAATCTTCCTCCAAGCTCTCGATCGGAGCTCTAATGGAGTGATCGATTCCGTAAAGCCAAATGAATGTACAAGGTAATTTTTTGTGCGTACCTAAGAGGTTAAAGTGATGTGGTATTTATAGAGGATCACCTGATTCTCTGGGCGCGTCGTGGGGCCGAAAGTTATTATGATTTGAAATGGATTCAAATCGAGTTTGTTACGAGATTAGTAGGATCTGTATCTTGTCAGTTAGAGGATCGACGGCTAGAAGAGCTGGCTGATGCCTTGGGATTCCACGATTGTGTAGGCTCTAGGCCACTCCTGGGTATGATTCTCTGTTTGGAACCTTATTCTGTTTCAACGAATAACGACTATCCTGTGCCGAATTTCGCAGAGGTATTTGGAATGCCGTGGTTGGCCTGGATGAGGAATAGCTTGAATTTTCGAAGTGTAAAATGGATCAGCTTGCATGACCGAGGAATAAGGATTGCTTGGCTTGGACGACCGAGGAATAAGGATAGCTCGGGTTACCGAGGAATAAGGATAGCTCGGCTCAGATGGCTAAAGCATAAGGATAGCTCGGGTTATTAGGATGATCCGACTTCATCAAAGCTGATTTGACCTTGTCGCTAAAACGTCATGCCAGCTGGCCAGCTGGCAAGCAGGGTGTTTGGATTGAGCGCGACCTCATCGCTGATGTGAGCGATCAATAATGCAATGACAATTTTACCCCTCATGAACTTCTAACTCTTGGAATTACTTTAATGTATAGATCCAACAACCAATTGTTGGTTTATTTTGATATATTTATCATGGGATATTACGAGAGAGAGAAAGGCCCTCTCAAGATCCCATATATTTCTCCAATAACTAAATAATTTTCACGTAATATGCCTACGATGTGTTCCCTAGCACACAGTATATTCTTAAATTTAAAATAATTTTAAATTTATTTTTAAATAATAAAAATTAATCCAATTAATTTTTGTATGAAAATTAATTTAGAATTCTCAATTCCAAATTAATAACTCAACCCAGCATATCATATGGTTCACATAATTTAATGGAGCCGTCTAGAGGAACTATGAACATTATAATTTTAAGCTCCAATAATTTTGATATTCAATTAACACTTTAATTAAAATATCAAAATTATTAATTCCAAATTACTCCACTAAAAATTTGGAACTGCATTCTTAAAATTATAAAATTAATTATATTCAAAAGGATTTGAATAGTCATATAGTCACTACATATAAATCAATCCTCCATAAACGGTTCATGATTAAATCTAGGCATTTTTCGTTAACCTCTTTAAATATATCTTTATCCATAAGTACCATCGATTCTATAATAAATAATATATTTATGATCCAATCATAAATTGAGCGCTCTTATTATTCAAGTCCCGAATCAATACTTATGGGAACATCTGACTTCTTTACGAAGGAATGGATTTCATCTTGTATGTTAATATTTCGGTTACTTATGTTATTATATTTCCAATATACCAAGAATTTGGCACTATGTTTCTGTGTCATTACCTGGCATGTCAAAAATATGAGTCTATTAATTACTTAGAATTAAGATCGATTCATATATGACCATCATTGATTAATTTTGAATACGCTATTTTAACAACGGAATTTATTAGAGATTCATAATCAATCGCGTTCCAGTCATATATAATCAAATTATATAAAATGCTTTCATTCCGATAATCTCATTATCAACAATCCGGATAAGATCATTTCATTTAGAATATAATGAACTGCGCTAGTAATTTTAAATTAAAGATCCCGATTGCAACTTTAATTTATAATTACGGACAAATTTAGATTATTTTACTTTAAATATTATCATATGTATATAACACTTATATACAATATTTAAAGTCACATTTAAATAATCCATGAATTTTTTTGATATTTATAAAGCATCAAAACATGCATGCAAGTATAATATTAAAAATTTTCTCAAATTATTCAGCAAAATAATAAATGTCATTTGTTTATGGGTACATATCCCAACATAATCAACTTTGGGAAGAAAATTGAGTTGCTGAAGTCATTCAAGCACTATATAATGGTGAGCTTTTAACTGAAGAAGGTTTGAATTAAAAAAACAAGCCTTAGACGTGCCGGTAATAGATGTTGGAGATCCTATTATGGTTCACTTTTGTCTAACTCTGCCATGTTCTGTTCAGTGATAGATGTGCTTTAAACTATCACTTAAGATGCTTGAACTCAGAGATCCTTTATAATTGGGTTTGCATTTTATTTGCATCTTATAAGGGAGATACGGGGAACGACAAGTATCCAAAAAATGTTTACAAATGATGCAAGGCGCCATTGAGATTCATTTCTTGAAGAAGCATTCTTATTCTTGGATAAACATGGCATTGTCATTCCTAATATGGGTAATTTGTGGGTAATATAGGAGTGTCAAGTTCAGGAGGCCACAAATTTAAATCATTATCACATTCAGTTATTTTATGCAACCATTGATCTGAAGCTCTGAGAACTTAATAACTGTTTTACAAAAGAAAGTACTGAGCAGCTTCTTTGTGTGGCACGTCTAGATCCCTCCAATGCATTCTCAAGCTCTGATAAAACTAATCCAGCTGGCTTAATTTTATACAACTAATCTTTCTTCATTGAATCTTATAGCATTGAATAATCAGTGGGAAGCTTACATCATGGACATATGACCTAATGTTGCATTCTTACAATTAAAAGAATTGGCTGTCTTGCTAATAAGATGGCCAAGAGGAAAAACATTTGGTGCCCTTAAGTTATATAGACTTGTCAAAATTTGCATTGATTCTGCCAATTGAAACAACAACCATTGGAAGAGCCTTTGCAGTTATGGGTTCATAAAAGACCTGTAATCAAATAGGATATCAGTGGTTGATTGATATTTTGTTTATCTGTATTGAACAAGACATTTAATATAATTAAAGTTTGCTATGCCAACTTATACCGATTGTACTGTACCATAATGTTATAATACTCGAATCAGTCCGAACCTAGTGAAATTATCTTATACTGACCCATACCACTTTGTATCAAGTGGTATTATAGTTAACAATAAAATTGGCATCCTCTCATGATATAGGAGATATACATACTGAAGTAATCCATACCATACCGAACCGATAATATAACAATTGTTCCTGGTACATCAATTCCAAATATCAAAGACCTATTGAGAACAACTGTAGCTTTTTTATAACTTTGTATATGTTAGAAGACAAAGTGTTGATTAATGCAGTCTTTTTATTTTTGGGTGAAACATTTAAGATGTTTAGTTTGCTGCATTATAATATCGACTAAAGTTTAATAATTAGTCTTTATGATGCATGCTGAGATCAAACTAAACAAAAGTAGAGCCGATTAAGTCAGATTCTGATCTGATGACAAGGATACTGGCATTGGAAGCCATTTGATGGCACAAAAGTTGCTGTCAAATTAAGTCAAACCATTAGGAAGATCTTATAGCAGAAACTTACCATCAAAAGGATTTGATGGTAGAAACTCACTGTCATTAGCAACCAATGCAGTGTTGCCTCTCTAGAGCCAATCAATTATAGCAGAATTTTAAATTTTATGGGATAGAAGTGTTTCAAAAAAAAAAAAATTTATATAGAATGAGACATCCTATGATCCATCCCAATCTGAGCAAGGTTTAAAATCTTATGGGATTTTGATTTTTTCATGAAACAGTACACTGACGTTCTATCGCAATCTTCAACTTGATCAGATGTTTCACTACCTACTTGGAATGCTATTTTTTTCTTAAAATAATTATTTGTGTTCGTATTTTATTCAATTTTTAAAACTTTAAAAGTTATATTTTTATGATAAATTAGATTTATTTAAATTGATATTATAATATATCTTGACCGAAATGGGACATGACAATTAAGACTAATCTCGAAATCTCTTTAGGATAAAATATCTTGGCATTCATTTTATTAAGACTTAAATTTCTCCTATCAGACCCAATTGCTAATACACAACCATCTGAAATGTTCTGCTAGCAAGATCACCATAATCCAAACAAAAATTGAACTCCAACCAGAGGAAGGAATCTGATGGCACCCACCATCACAATAAACTGATGGAAAACTAACTACCATCTAAACCAATTCGATGACAAATTCTTGCTGTCACAATGATTTTTCGTCTAGAAGAATCCTGCTTCATCTTGAATCCGGTCTTGACCGGTCAAGAGAAAACAAGTCTCACAGTTTCATAGAAATCTTCTCAAATAGCAGACCAGGAGTGCATTTTTTAAAAAAACAAGGACATAAAAATCTGCAATGCATGTCAAGTGGTTCCATATGACTAGAGATGCACATCTATTCAAGGATGAAGTGTGAAAACATTTATGCCAACAATCAGATGAGCTGGTTTACACACAATGCCATGCAATATGTCCTCAATTTGAAGATTCAAAGCCACCTATGAAATTCTACAAGTATTGATAAGCACAAAAGGATAACAAAAGAATCTGGAAGCTTTTAACCATGCTGAAGTGATCTGAAACAGTGCCTCCAAAATCACAGCACCACCAGTTGAGTGGCCATGGAGGAAGAAGCATGGCACTCCAGGATTCTCAATTTTGATTTTCTCCATGAAATTTATCTGCCTCTTAAGGAAGATACAGGGAACATCATCAGCTAAGATTGCAGATAAGCTAATGAGTAATGAGTAGATTAGATTGACAGTAATGGCATTGCTTACAGTGTCTGCAACAACATAGCATAAGGAAGGCACATATCCACGCAATCCTCCACTGCCACCATGGCCTATGGAAATGAAAAAAAAAAAAAAGACTGACAATATAATCCACCCCAAGTTTATTAGAGAATTAAATTTAACAGTTTAGTGACAAGTTGAAAATAATAATTTTTAAGCTATTTAAAAATGGCTAGAAATTTAAATATAAAAATTTAAATCAAAGGAAGTTAAGAACCATGAATGAACTGAGACATATTAGACACCTACTTTTAAGAACTATTTTTTTGCCCCATCGTATAGATTGTAGGCAATTTATTCTTAAGGTACAATAATTCGGCTGAATCTCCTATTATAAGCATGATCATATGTACTCTTTTATAATCTATATACATCATTTATAATTATTTTTAAAGAAAATTTATAAATAGAATTCCAATCTCTGAAATGATATTCATTATGTTGTCTTATGCATCATCACACCTTAATTGTTTAAGAAAAGATGGTCAAATTAATTTTCACTAGTCAACAATTATCTTGGTTGAAATGAACCGAATTCAACCAATGACTAGAATCTTAGTATTTGAAAACCATGGTCATCTAGGCATTTCAAAACACCTGACATTTTATGCATGGTGGGTCCCCTTGCCTTCCCCACATTGCTCACCAATTATAAAGATGATAGTCAAACATGTGAAACCCAAAATATATATACACGTAAAATATATACATACATACACATATATATAGAGCTAGATTTTGTTGAGCCTAACAGCTTCTTTATATGCTCAACAAAAAAAATCAGTAATAATAAAAATAAAAAAATTAAATTAAATTAAGAAATGATGAGAAAGCTAGAGCTTTTTAGATACAACCTTTCTTCGCACAGCTTTCTTTTTATAGCATAATCTTAGGAGGGAGGGAGGGGGGATGGAGTCTTGATAGGATAGAAAAAAGATTCAAGTATGGATTAAATGCATATAACTTTGTTCTTAAATTTATTTATAAATTTAATTTAAAAAAAACTCTAATGATTTAACATATTATGATCTTAAAGGCCTAATGAGCGTTACTTTTTTTGAATTATGCGGTTCGTAAATTATATTATTGAGATCATTTTTGACTGCTCGTAAGCGTTCGCGCAACCGCGAATGCTTCTGTGCGTGAGCATACTCTCATGTCGCAAGCGAACACCCACTCGAAAGGAACACTCGCGCAAAAGTCAGCAGACGTTACAAGAATATTATTATTATTGTTTTAATTTAGAACTTTTTTTTAATGGTTAAATGATTAACGGCAAGATCATCTGGATCACAAATTTTAAATGCATCACAGGCACAATAAGTGACTAATTTATGCTCAGGACAGCAGCCATTCATATATATATTAATGTGCTTTTAAGATTGGACCAGCTGCACGATTAAATGAAAGGGAAAGCATACCCATGCCAATTGAATTTTTAAAGGTGATTATTAATAATGAAAGTAATTAGATGATAGTAGAGTACCATAGAAGACAGACAAATTGCAACAGCTAACCATGGAAGCAGTAAGCTGTTGTATACTAATTCCAATCTGCCACAAAGTAAAGTTTATACTTATCATCATATCAGCATTCATTACTTTCTTCTACAACAAAGAGGCTAAGCAACACTTGCCTTCATGTCAAGCATATGTGAAGCAGCTAAATAAGTCTAGCATTTTGGTATGCCATAGAGAGAAGAGTCATAAATCGATGTTGCTATATGATATTTTATGCTAAATTCTGGGACAGTTTATGCTTTACCCTCATCCAAACCATTAATGAAACACTTGATTCATGGTGTAAAATTAACTTAATGCGCACAGAGACAACCTCTGGCTACCTTCCTATCCAATCCAGTGCATGCGCACCAAAATTGGGTGATAAGAGTTGCTTAGCAAAATGTGCACATCTTCCCCTGCAAACAGGCAGAACCATGCGATCAGCTAAGCATTGCAGACATCAGCAGGTGTAATTGAGCCGAGTCGAGTCGGCACAGTGCCAAGCTCGAGCCTAACTCGACTCTAAAATTTAAAGCTCGAAACTTGATTCGAGCTCGATCGAATTTCTTATTTAAAGCTAGAACTCAAGCTCGAGTTGAATTTTAATATAAAAATTTAAAAAATAAATTTTAAATTAAAATAAAATATGTTCTCAACTAAAATTTAAAGAAGTTTTATATAATTATATAATATTATAAATATGTATAATTCTAAGGGTAAAGTAGTAAAATTAAGTAAGCTCGATTAAGCTCACGAGCTTTTTGATCGAGCCGAGTATTTTAATATTCGAACTCGACTCGATAATATACTCGAGTAGCTCGACTTTTAAGTATTTTTGAGTTGATTTTGAACTACTTGCGAGCTATCTTGACTCAATTACACCCCTATCATCAGCTGATACAATGAAAAGTAAATAAGTTTGCATGCTGGCTAGTGGCTACAATGTACTGCCAGGAGGTCATGGATTGATTAACTAATAATTATTAAAAACAGCCAAAGGAACAAAGAAAAGGAGTTAGGCCCAACAGAATCCTAGCCTTCTGCTGCAGATGGCCAGTGGCTCAGATCATGCCCCCAACTTGCTGAGATGGTTCACTGAAAGCCATCCAGTCTGGTTTGCCAGCAAAGAAGAGATATGGAGTTACAAGATACAAAGCAACGATTGCAAAATTAAGGTAGTGTTGATAGAAAAAATATTATCCATGGATAAGTGTACGAGATAGAGTTTGTCCCTGGCTATCCCTAGGGATATCCCTTGACTATCTCATTGATCATATCAAATGCAAAAAGGTAAATCATAGGATAACTTTTTTTTTACTTTTATTTGGAGGGATAACCAGCTATTCCTGCATTCTCTGGGAATAAATTGAGAGGATATCCCATGGTTAACCATGGTTAACCATGGATTATCCGTTTGGTTAACTTTATTCCCAGCTATCCCTTAGGTAGTGTTTGATAGAAAAAATGTTATCCATGGATAAGTGTACGGATAGAATTTATCTCCTGGCTATCCCTAGGGATATCCCTTGGCTATCCCATTGATCTATCAAATGCAAAAAGGTAAATCCTGGGATAACCTTTTTTTACTCTTATTTGGAGGGATAACCAGCTATTCTGCATTCTCTAGGGAATAAATTGAGGGGATATCTCATGGTTAACCATGGTATCCCTTTGGTTAACTTTATTCCCTGCTATCCCTTATAGTTATGGCTTTTGGGAATAAGAGGGGATATCCAGAGGATATCCCTCTTATCCCCTATTTCAAACACTACCTTATAGTATAGCTTTTGAGAATAAGAGGGAATATCCCCCTTGGATATCCCCTCTTATCTCCTATTTCAAATACTACCTAAGAGAAAGGTAGAGCATTATGTTGTCAGATAGCAGGACAGTTATTCACAATAAAAAAAAAGACATGTGATTCTCACACAAATCAACTATTTACATGCACTTGTTTCCTTTGAGTTGGTACGCTCAAATACTGATTGGCAGGGCTCTTGGGCAATTGGCTCGAAGTTTGACTGGATTCGCCAAGGCTATGGTGGCGGCAACAAAGATAAGGGACCGTTGATCGAAATACAAGCACCGAACGGAATAGTAAGTGAAGGAGTAAGCTAAGACACGTGGAGTTGAAGAACGAGGAGGTTGGACATCTTGACACTTGGCAATTCTGACCAAGTGTTGCTGCAAGGAAATTAATGGTAATCTTAATTTCCTCTATTTTCTTTTATAAGTGGATCCATGTTCAACGTCAAAAATTTGTGTCTGATGATTACTAATTGATGACTAAAGGTTGCAACATTTCCATGGATCTAGGAGACAAAAAAAAAAAAAAAAACAGTATCTCAAAGGATAATGCGGGGGTTTTAATATAATCCATGTTCTCTTCTTGTTGTTCAAGGTGCTTAAATTAAACGTTCCGTTTTTTTTTTTTTTTTTTTCTGGACTAAGTGTTTCTTGACGAGGACATGAAGAGGTGAAATTACAGTGGCTCAGATGATCTAAAAGCCACCATCAAAGCGGACCTTCTTTTGGGCCCAGAAGATGCTAGCCAACTTGCTACACCGCTATTCGATGCAGCAAGCGCACACTGCATGCATGAATTGACCGCACGCCTATACCACTATACATGCCAAAATTTAATGGGTCTTGACGCATACTGCATGTACAAAGACATGAGCACAACTAATTCGTACGTCTGATGCGCGCTTGCTGCACCGTCCTTCGGTGCAGCAAGACTTTTCCACTAGCTAAAATAGATTGAAGAGGTTGCTCGGGTTGCCAAGGGCCTGTCTTTAATCATAAAGCTATAAGAAAGCTAGGATTCCTAGATATGCAAAGATTGCATATATATATATATATATATAGTCTTCAATTCGATGAGGATTTACATTCTTGCACACGAAAATGTTTAATCCGAGCGAGCGTGCGTGCGTGTATAGGACGTAAGTCCTCATCCAAGTATCACATGATATGTATCTCTCTGTTATATAAGCACAAATAATTCTAAGCTTCATGATAACAAAAGAGTTTTATTGAATATATATGGATCTAGAATTTTATGCAAAGAATATATAAAAATGGATTATTGTAATCTTTAATTATTTTTTAATATATTTTTTATTATTTTTTATCATAATCATGCAAATCTTTTATGTAATATATTTTTGCTCTTTTTTTTTTTCTCTAGAGCAACAACCAAGTCGATGAAAATTTCATACTATTAGTGTGTGCCCTAAATCCAATCGGAATATATACTAGTTGTACACGTTTCTTTGTGAATACAAATCAAATTTATTGGTTTCTTTATCTATCCAGGTGTAATTTTTATATATGTTAGATATATTTTATCTATAAGATAAAGTCTAAAAGAATGTGAACGATGCATATGAATTTGTAATAGATATTACAAATTGTGAGATCTAAAATTGCACGTTATGGTTCGATTCTTTAAATTTCCCTAGTCGATGCGTAGACATGACTGGGCACTGTCGAACGCTGCTAAGACTAGCACACATTGCATATCTTCACCCTTGTGGTGAGCAGCTGATCTCGCAAGCTGAAGTATGGAGATACTTGGATAGGTGTGTGGATGTTCGTTATTGTAACGATGCATTGGATGATCCGCATAAATATCCCATATGAATATTCTATATAGTATCGATGGTTGATCTCTGATGACGGTGGTGCAAGTAATTCTTTGACTTTAGATATTCATTGCACCTTATGTATGGAATGTCATGTCTTGACAACATGCAAACGTCGCTCTAGCCACGGATGGCAAATATGGTATCAATTGGGTATGATATGAAGCACACGAAGGTGATGTTTGATCAAGACATGATTCGTCTCCCTTGATAGAAAGGGTTATATCCTACGGCCACTTGATTGATTAAATTAACTGTTAATCTTTGCAAGGTTGAGCTGGAATTCGAAATGGTTTTGAAGTTCTAATTCATATGAGTTAATTTTTCTGATATCAAGTAAACAAAGATCAATTACATGGTTGACACATTCCATACTACTTATTGATTTATGATATGTAACGAAGGAATTGAATTGTATGGTAACCGTTCATAAATAGGAATTGATGACCACGTTAACAAAACCCCCTTAGATTGCGTTTGGTGCATTGCCAGCAATCCTGAATGGTAATATGGATTACCTACAAGATAGATTACCACTGGATGGAATACCAGTAAGGTTGATTACGTTTGGTGGAATACCAGTAAGGTTGATTACTATGGTATACACAGGTAATGTTACATTAATATTGATTAATGTGTTTGGTATGACAAACATATTACCAATCATATAAGATCAAATTCCCAAAATACCTCTAAATCAAACAAATCAAATATATTAAAAAATTTAAAATACCCCTAAATCAAAGTATTTAGATAAGTAGAAGATACTAGATTTATTTTTTAAGAGAAAATAGAAATTAAACATTCAATTTTTTATTCGCAAACTTCAATTATCAGATTATATTTTAAAAGAATCATTTTTTAATATTTTGTCATATAAAATTAATTAAGATTAATAGAAAAATTGATATATTATTTTTTATTTTTTAATATTAAAGTAATTAAAAAAACTAAAATTTAAAAAATTAAATTAATTTAAAAATAAAAAATAATATTTTTAATTAATTTAATTAATTTAATTTAAAATTTTAGAAATAAATTTAAAAAATTAATTTTTTAAAATTAATTTAAATAAAAAAAAAATAATATATTTTAAATTTTAAATATTTTTAAAAATAAAATTTAAAAAATTAATTTTTTAAAATTAATTTAAATAATAAAAAATAAAATAATTATATTTTAAAATTAAAATTTAAATATTTTTTAAAAATAAAATTTAGAAATAATTTTAAAATTTAATTTAATTTTTTAACTAAATTTAATTTTTAATTAGTTTTTAATTAATTAAATTCTTAAAATTTTAATTAATTTTAATTAAATTTTTAAATTTATTTTTTTAAAAAAATAAAAAATAGTAATTAATTTTTCAATTAGAGTTTTCTTATAACTACATTTTTTGTTTTTTTTTTTTTAATTTTTTTTTCTATTCGATATTTTTCTTTTTTATGGATGAATAATACGAATGTTTGTTTTTATTTGGAGATATAAGAAAGAGATAATGGCGGCGAGATAGGAGAAAAGAGAGAAAAAGAAGGGAAAGATTTTGTTTGGAAGGGGATAATTTTTTTTACGAAAGAGATAGGGATAATTTTGTTAAAAAAAATATTAGATTATATATAGTCGGTAATGTGGATAACCATTTATTTTTGAGGTAATTTGAATTACCATTGCAGGATAGATTATCATTTAAAATACATACCAAACATGATTATTCGGTGGAGCCCTTTTAAATCATCGGTAATATGGATAGATACCTGCTACCAAATGCCCTTTTAAATTATTGATAATCTAGATAGATTGCCTGCTATCAAATGCTCTATTAACATTTGGATGGTCATGATACTTTGCTATGGATTCTTTGACTTAATCAAAGAGGAAAGAATTTTAATGGATACCCAATTAGGTTTGATCAATGAAATGGATGGCTCAGATTAATTAGGATTATTATAAGTTATTTGACTTCCTATTTTTTAGGAATTCATATCTCAATTAAATTAAGGGCTAAGATCGTGTCATACAGAGGATGGATCTATGCCCATGTAATGGGCATGATCCATCTCCACAATATGATGGAAAAATATACCCATGTGATGGGCATGATCCATATATATGTCATGGTGAAGACACATTTAAATATGGGCATGAGATCATAGATAAAATCAGCTTTCTATTTTTAAGGGATGCATGTTTATCAATTTGATCTCATCTTTGGGTGATTAAATGGTTGGGATTACATTCCTTTATTAGTGGAACAAATAAATCCCTTCTTATCCAAAAATCAACTAATATCTTTTACGAGGAAATGCCTATCCTTTTCATTATAAAAAGATAAGACGTTCCAAAAAAACCAACGCCCCTCTTTTAAGAGAAAATGCCCATCCTCTTCATTATAAAAGGATGAGCCGCCCCTCTCCTAAATAATACACCCTCTCTCATAAAATACCGCCCCATCTCCTTCCTCTCGATCGGCCAAGAGAAGAGTTGTCTCTCCTACAACCCAAAATTCTCTCATTTTGGTTGATCAAGATCTTGATCAAATTTTTTTTCCTCTCTTAATTGATCAAAAATTTTTCTTGATTTCCTTGATTTGAAAAATCAATTGAAGAAGAAAAGATGCGCTAGCATCCCTCGCATGAAGGTTATCATCTAATCCTAGGAGGACATCATCCAAAATCTTTACGTAGATCACCGTTAAAGGCCGGACACGGCTAGTGGTAAATCGTTTACTTTGCTTCATTATTTTTTATCCCCAATAAAGAACACATGTATGATCTATTATTTAATCATGTATTATTTTTTTATTAACTGAATTTGTTTACTGAGGATCTTGGGATATGAGAATTAAATTCGTATTTATTTTTCTTTCCCATAATATAAGAATAAAAGGATGAGACACCCCTCTCCAAAATAATACGTCCTCTCTCACAAAATTACCGCCCCATCTCCTTCCTCCCAATCGGCCAAGAGAAGAGTTCTCTCTCTATATAACCCAAATTTCTCTCTTTTGGTTGATCAAGATTTGATGTTGATCAAAAAATTTTTTCCTCTCTGATTGATCAATATTTGATTTAAATTTTTCTTGAGTTCTTTGATTTGAAAAATTAATGAAGAAGAAAAAGAGACGCTAGCATCCCTCGCATGAAGGTATCATCTAATCCTAGAAGGACATCATCCAAAGATCTTTACGTAGATCACCGTTAGAACCCGGCTAGTGGTAAATCGTTACTTTGCTTCATCATTTTTTATCTTCAATAAAGAACATATGTATGATCTATTATTTAATCATGTATTATTTCTTTCATTAATTGAATTTATTTACTGAAGATCTTGGGCTTTGAGAATTAAATTCATATTTATTTTCTTCCCATAATATGAATAAAAGGATGAGACGACCCTCTCCAAAATAATACGCCCCTCTCACAAAATTACCGCCCCATCTCCTTCCTCCCAATCGGCCAAGAGAAGAGTTCTCTCTCTGTATACACCCAAACTTCTCTCTTTTTGGTTGATCAAGATTTGATCTTGATCAAAATTTTTTTTTCCTCTCTCGATTGATCAAGATTTGATCTTGAAATTTTTCTTGATTTCCTTGATTTGAAAAATTAATTGAATAAGAAAATATGCGCTAGCATCCCTCGCATGAAGGTTATCATCTAATCCTAGAGGACATCATCCAAAGATCTTCACGTATATCATCGTTAGAGGCCGGACACGACTAGTGGTAAATTGTTTACTTTGCTTCATTATTTTTATCCCCAATAAAGAACACATGTATGATCTATTATTTAATCATGTATTTTTTTTTATTATCTGAATTGTTTACTGAGGAACTTGGGCTTTAAAAATTAAATTCGTATTTATTTTTCTTTCTATAATATATGAATTTGATTTATACAATACATACGGTATTACCAATACATACAACATACACAACAACATAAGCAGCCGATAAATAGCTCATGGATGAACCCAAGCAAGCAGAACATTTTCTAGAGCTTGAACTAAAGCTTGAGCATACCTTGAATTATTGCTATAAATTTTGTTTTAATTATAAATTTTGAATGATGATAAAGATAATGTTATTTTATATGGCATCTTGTCAAGATGCAGGATTATATTTTATCACAAAATAAAATTAAAACAACTAATTAATATTTTTAAATAAGAGGGATGGTGAGTGAAAATCATAAAAACATAAGGTATTCTTTTGGTATTATCATTAAAAAAAGAGTTTCTATTGAATTGTCACACCTTATATAAACCTCCTTATACCTCTTTATTCTCTTGCTTTATTCTTTTTATTTCTCTCTCTAAAAAATTCCGCATACTTTTCTCTCTCTTAAAAATTCCGCATATATATATATATATATATATATATATATATATATATATATATATATATATATATATATATATATATATATATGTATGTATGTATGCACGACACTCCTAAATAGAACGGTTTGGCTAAAATCTTATAAAACATGAGGTATTTTCCATCATCCATCCATTCCATTCTTCAGGTAGTGACAAAATCACAAGACTTAAAGGCAGTATTTGGATGGGGGAATAAGGCCGGGAATAGGCCCTATTCCCCCTTATTCCCTCAAACAGAAGGAAAAAGGTGTGTGGGCCCCACTAGATTAGCTATTCCAGTCAACCCTTCTTATTCTAATTTCTTATTCCATGGTACTGGATGAAATAGCTCCTATTCCCACGGTAGCTATTCCAGGGGCAACCGATGGGCAAATTAAATATACGTAGATAAATTTATTTATAATGTCATTAAATAAATTAAAATAAATTTATTTATAATATAATTTAAAATGAAAATTTATTTATAATATAATTTAAAATAAATAAATAATTAGTATTTTATTTTTTAAAATAAAAAAATTTATTAAGTATGTTCTTATATTATTTTATTATAATAATTAATTTATTGACCTTAGTTATTAATAAATAATAAATTTATTCAATTAAATTAATTAAAAATTTTATTTAAAATATAATTTAAAATTAAAAAAAATTATTAATAGAAAAATAAATTAAGTATGTTATTTTTTCTTTCTTAAATATAAATAATTTATTAAGTATGTTCTTATATTATGCTATTAATATAATTAATTATTACCTTATTTCTTAATAAATAATAATTTATTCATGTCATTTTAAAAAATAAAATTGATAAACCATTTTTATTGGAGGGGTATTTTTGGAATTTTAAAAAAATTCTTCATCTATTCCTACTGAAATACATGCTTATTCCCATGTCATCTAAACATTATTTGGAATAACATTGCATTAATTGCACTGGAATAACATGGAATACCATATTTTCATCCAAACAGAATCTAGAATAACAAAGGAATAAGCTATTCCTACGGAATTCGTATCCCTATTCTCGAAATAACTTTTTGACATCCAAACAGCCAAAAGGACCTGAGTTGTTACCATTTGCTCCACCCTAAAATTTCTTGGTCTCCTTTAATCTTAGATTCATATAATTTATAGCCATCTTTTTCTCTCTCAAAACTAACTAGGGCCACAACAAGTCGATCTTAACAAGGACATGCTTGACTTCGATTTGACCTGATGTAATATTTAAGCCATGACTTTATACTTGAATGCTAATTGATTCAATTGTATTGAATATATGGAAAGAATTTTTTTGATCCAATTAACTAGTCATTCATGTCAAGTCAAACAGGTACAAATTGGGACCAAGTTGGATGAATTTGCATTTAAGCTAATAGCTACCTATTATTTTCATATTAAAAAATAATAATTTAATTAAATATAAACTATAAAAAAAATTAAATAGAATAAAAAAGAGTTAACTTAAATTTAATTTTTTTAAAAATAATTTAATTACATTAAGACAATTGATTTCTAAAACTATGATATTTAATATATATTAATACATTTGCAACATACCATAAATAAGTAATAAAAATAATTAAAATGAAAAAAAAAGATTTATATAGTTTAAGTTCATAGGTTGGGCAACATGACTGGGTTCAAATTTTATTGATTTAAATTAGAAGAGGTTGATATATAGGTTGGAACGCATCGAGTTGAAACACCTAAGATCCAAACTTTAGGTGAAATTAAATTTTATTTAATTTTTAAAACCAATCTAACCTATAAGCATTCAGATATAAATTGAATTGGTTCTAATCAAAACCGATTAAATCAAATCATGTTGGTAACGGAGAGGAACAAGGGTGCATCGGAGCCATTCGCGGTCATAAAACCAAACAAACTACAATCAATGCAAAACTACTCCAATTCAGTGGCACATGCCGTAAATTATTCCACATGTGGCGTCATAAGCCATCGATCACATCACACGGCCCCTACGAACCCAGCTCGTTTTTCGCATTTCCAATTCCCGCTCCCTACTCTCGATTGTCGGAAACCAAAAAGGCCAAGGGACGGAGCGGAAGCTCGCGAAGCTTCCAAGCTCTATTAATGGCAATTGCTCCCATTCCCCTCCCTCTCGCCTGAAAAATTCCTAGATCTCGCCCTTTCTCTCTCTCAGAACACTGAGCTTGTCCTCTCCCCAGCTGGAAATTTGACCGTATTGTTATTTCCAGAGCTCGGAATCCCCTCCTCTTGGTGAATTTCTCTGTTTTTCCTACCTGAAAACCCTAAGGTTTTGATTCTCAAGCCATCTTTTCTCGATTTGTTTGATTGATTCGAGTGGTGAAGTTTTGGGGTTTACTGATGTTTTTTTTCTTTTCATTAAGGAAGGCTGGAGAAATTCTAGGTCTTTGGAATTCCAGTTGCTGTGCTTGTTCTCTGTTATCGTCTCACGGTTTTTAAGGTGAGAGATTGTGCTGCATTTGTTATAGGAACGTGGATTCTTGTTTTCTCGTGTCTGTATTTTTATTTTTTATTTTTATTTTTAAATGGATGGGGGTTTGTTGATTAGATGGTGGGAGATGCAGAAGAGAGGATTCCAGTCGCTTTGCCTATGGCCGCGGCGGTCTCTTCCGGTGAAGGAGAGATGCCTCGGTGGAGGCCACGGCTTCTGGGGGGAGGAGGTGTAGCCTGAGATGTATGGGAAAGGAGAGGCCAAACTATGGAACGAAGAAGGTGGAAACTGCAGCAAAGAAGAGAGCTCGGCTTGACTTCGGAAAGCAAGAGACTGAGTCTTTACAGTCTGATGAGTTGACAGATTCGAATACTGGTGGCGGTGTAGAAGGAGAGGCTGTGCCGAGAGGAGGTGGTGGTGCGGTGAATGGAGAACGTGTTGATGGGGACCTGCAGGTAAGTTCTGGCAAGAGTGCACATGCCAGGGTGAAGGAAACGCTAAGGGCTTTCAATAGCCACTACCTTCACTTTGTTCAGGTTAGTGGACTAACGTAAACTTGTCATCCTTTAATCCTTACTATCGTGGAAAGATGTTACATTCTTCTGCGATTTCCACGTGTTGAACCTGCTAGACCACATCAATGGGATTCATGTTGCAAATTAATTGGCTCTCATTTCATACGTTTGCAAAAGAAACGGAGAAAAGTTTGTATACTATTTAGGATTGTTCTACAGACACCAATTGGGAGTCGAACTTTGGAGGCTCATACTCCATGATGTAAAACTGAAAAAAATATTTTAGAATGTGGAATAGATTATAAATACATGACAAATGCTCAAGGAAGTGGAACATATCAGCGACTTGTGCTGTCATAGATTTGAAAACAAGCATCCCATGTATTTAAAATATGCAAGTGTAGCAGGCTGCTTCATTTCTATTTTTACTGTGTGACATACTCTTAAATATTCTCTTTAATTGCTGACTAGGAGGAAGAGCAAAGAGTTAAGCAAGTGGAAGCCAAACTTTCAAAAGTTCCTAAATCTTCAAATCCTAAGGTGAGTTTCAGCCAGTCAGCCATATATTATCGCTTTTGAGACATGTTTGCCTTAGTTATTTCAATTTGCAGCTGAAAAAGATAATTGGCAAGAGAGTAGAGGTCAGTGCATTGAAATTAAAGGAATCTAAAGCAAATATATCCCCTCTCTCGCTCTCTCTATGTGTGTGTGTGTGTGTGTTTTCTATTGGTTCTCTCTTTTATATGTTTTATTTGATGCAAGGATATTTTAACAAGGTCTAAAGCAAGTGAACTTGTAATACCTCAAAATAATTTCACATCGGATGTGAAAGAAAAGTGTTATCTACTTATAACTCAAGTTCATTTGCTATACAAATTAAACTTTTACTCGAATTTTAGGGCTATATCGTTTTGGCCCTCTAACATGTTAATTGGACCAGTAGGTGGGCTTGGGATATTACAAATGGTATCAGAGTTGATCCGAGTGTGCGGAAGTTAGTGGGCATGAGAAAAGGGCAATCCATAGGATGATGGTAGAGTCTTGCCATGGCATGGGGCCATCCTTACAACACCAACGACCGAGTTTGGGATAGATTTTGGCTAGCTTATGGTGTGCAATAAGGACGGCGCATTATAGGGGGAGGTTATAATACCTTAAAATAGTCCCACATCAGATGATAAAAAAAGTGTTATTTGCTTACAATTCAAGTTCATCTGCTATCAATTAACTTTCATTTTAGTTTTAGGGCTACGTAGTTTCAGCCTGCTATGAGTTAATTGGACCAGTAGGCGGGCTTGGCTTGGGACATTACAGAAGTACACAATTATAGCCAGGAAATAAATTCATTGTGCTGGTTTCCTTAACATTTCATGACTTTGATGGTCATTTCTATATTGCAAAGATATGCTGCCTTTCTCCGAGCATGTTCTTTACGGAATTGTACAAATATCAGTGATTAAGAGACACTAGTTAGAATGTCAAATATTTAAAAGGAATATTAACACCAATGATGTGTGGAGTTTTACAATTAAAACCATAATTAGGGGTGATAATTTCACGTGGGCATTTGTACCATCCAATTTTTTTTAATGAAAATATGCATTTTGTGTTGCTTTGCTTGTTAAATATGCATGTAAAAGTCTATATGATGATATACAATAGTTTTTATAATGCCTGCTAACCTACTCAATTCCGAGATATTAAACTTGCAATTTCCTTATTATCTTTATTAGAAGGTCATTGTAGTTGCATTTGCACAAAAATTCCAATAATTGATGTTGTAGTATGGTTTTACTAATACAAAGCATGACTTTTCTAAGATGATTTGCATTTGTATTTCCACATATGCTCAAATTATATGTTGAGTGAGAAGTCCAAAGTCATTTAAACCTTGCACTATGCACTTCTTTTTGTAAATAACATCCTTGATCTATTTCTCGTGTAGAGGGGAGTTGGTTGTGAAGAGGATGTAAAACGAGCATCGAAGCGACCTGATCTTAAGGCAATTACCAAGGCATGTGTTTTACTCCTTTGTATTGCATCTATTTTTTTTTTTTTTCTTTTTGCAATATGTTGCATTCACTGCTATACTCACCTATTAAGTACAAATAAGTGGTTTCACTTGTATCATTCACTCTGTTTTTCTTTGTTCTTATGCCAACTCTTGATTGTTAAGATGAAATTTGGTTTAGGTTTTCAATTGTTGATGTGGTAAAGAAGATTGGTTAGCAACTCTTTTTTTGATACAAAATTGCATTTCCTGTCCATATTTTGACATAAATGTAAGACTAGGTTTGCTTTTGCTTTGATAATTTATTCAGCTTTCAAATTGTATATGAGTTGCTGGTGTATTATGGTACTTTTGATCTACTGTTCTGAAAAAAGGTTGTAACTATGACAGCTTATCATTTCAAAAGTTGCAGGTACACTGAATCACGTATTGGTACTGAGTTGGTACTAGACCGGTTCAGTATGAACCGGACCAGATTTTCCTTTTTTTATTTTTTGTTTCTTTGATAATTGTTCAATTTTTTTTTCCTTCTTTTGGTTTCACATCATTTTCTTTGATAGTTTTTCAACTTTTTGATTCATGTACTAAGAATTTGTTTTCTTGGTATGGGAATCTACAACCAAACTTCATGTATGCCATAGAGGATTATTTCCATGATCTTATAGGGATGAACTTGATATGTTGATGGCAAATTTGTCTCATTCATAGCAATGGTCATATGGTTTGGTAGAAGCCTTTATTGCTCAATTAAGAAGGCCAAGGCATGGATTTTATTTACCATTGCTTGGACAAGAATTTCTGAAAATGGTGTTGTGTGGTCACAAATAGATAAAGAAAAGAGCAGGGAATTCTTGGTGTTGACAATGGTTTATTATTTGAAGTACCCACAGAGAATATTGCCTCACTGAACTTAGATGACCTTTGAAACAAGCTTAATAGGGAAGTCAATGTTGCAGAACAGGATGGTAGAAAGAAGTTCGAGAAAATTCTATCTTGAGATGATGTTCTTCCCTAATCATTATGCTCATCCATTGTAGCTCTTGAATAGATCACATGCTTATCAATAGTTGGATAGACACATTATTTCATGTGACCGTTATCATAATGAAGCTTGGTAGAGAAATTAGGTTGAGTAGGAACCCTACTAGCAGCAATGATGATAATGATGATTTAGAATAGGTTATTTCATTTCCTAATTACAGTTTGTTCACATCTAGTTATGTTATGATCAAGAGATGGCCTGCAATAAAAGAAACAGATTCATGCATCCTACTAAGGCCATACACATCAAATGCTCATATCAAGATTTTGGCTGATTTGAATATATGATCTTTAGATTTAAAATATATCATATGGGTGTAATCAAGCTGAGTCGACTCGACATAGCGCCAAGCTTGAGCTTGACTCGACTCTAAAATTTGAAGCTCGAAACTTGATTTGTGCTCGATGAAATATTCGATATACTCGAGCTCGACTCGACTTGAATTTTTGTGTAAAAATTTAAAAAATAATTTTTAAATTAAAATAAAATATGTTTTCAACTAAAAATTCAAAGGATTTTTATATAGTTAGGACAATATTGTAAGAATGTAATTATAAGGGTTAAATAGCAAAATTATGTAAACTTGATTAAGCTCACAAGCTTTTCAAGCCAGAGTATTTAATACTTGAACTCGACTCGATAATATACTCAAGTAGCTTGAGCTCGAGCTCGACTTGATAAGCAGCGAGTCGGTTTCGAGTATTTTTCAAGTCGGTTTTGAGCTCCTCATGAGCTGTCTCGACTCAGTTACACCCCAATATATCATGAAATTATGTCAAAATCTTAAATTTTGGCATGAGTTTCCATATTTCCATTTTAGCCCATTTAAGGTGTGAAAAAAGAGAGGGAGAAGGAGAATAGGAAGAGCTATACTTCATTTTGGGTTGAAATCCTTCCTCCTTTGGTTCAAATCTTTTGAAAAATGGAGAAGATTTCAAGTTTTCTAAAAGAAAGGATGGGGGCTCATGGGAGGCTCTCAACCTCCCTTTCTCTTTTAAGTTACCCATAGCCCACATAAGGCCCGAATCGGATGGTTTGGCATGGTTTAGACCGGTTCATGCCCCTCGGTACGAAATTGGGGTGCTGAATCATTTCAGTTTTGTGCCGGTTTGGCTTGGTTTGGTCCCAACTACCTGGTTTGGGATGGTTGGGCTAACCATTATTTGCTTAGTAAACTAAAATAAAGGTGCAGTAATTAATATGCTACTTAGCAACAAATACTTTGTTTGTCTAGCTTGAATGGAAGAAATAGATGAACTTAACTTGCAGTTTAGGACTAGTCAGATTTTTGCAAAACCCACTAAAGCAGATTTATGTTTTTATGTCATGTTGATTATGGAATTTCAACACATTTACAGTGCTAACTAATCAATACTCATATGGCATTATAACATTACTAAGCAAAATCATTATGGAATTTCAACACATTTACAGTCCAAACCTTGAGCTGGTTATACTGTTTAATAGCTACTAACATGCTGTTTTGATAGGCATATTTCTTGATCATCTTACATGAGTGGTTATAAACTTTTACTGATGTTATTAACAAATAAGTAATTAGTTTTGCATGATTCATTGCATTAGCAAACATCAAAAACTTGATCTATTGATGATTTATTATTGTCCTATTGATTTGTTATTCAGATTTTGAAATAATAGGTTTTCTAACAAAGTAAATGATAATAATTTATGCTGTTATTTTTCATGATCAATATCTAATATTTGATTTGATTGAAAATTTATTACATGGATGTAGATTTTCTTTTAGAATTGTGGTTTTGCTTGCCCAATAATTAATATTTTAAGTTGATTCATGCTAGGGATTTTACAACAAACTTGGCATGCTATGCTTTTCAAGCATCAACATTCCAGCTGTAATATGTTAACATTAAATATGTTTTCTCTGTTTCCATTTGTTTTCCAGATGCTTGAAACTGGAGCAGTTCTGTATCCTGAGAGAGGATAGGCCATCTTCCTGGTTAGTCATTATTTCTATTGAAAATTTTGGTGTGCAATTCTAGTTGTATTCAACTGTTCTTTCTTTTAATGATGAATGCCAAATTTGTTTATATTTACACTTATTTTGAAGAACTCCTATTTAATGCTGCTGTATTACATAGGTCCAATAGAATTTGTTAAGATGTGTGGATTTTGCAGGAATTGATGTGGGGAACCAATTTTATTCACGAGCTGAAATGGTGGTGTTAGGTCTGCATAGTCACTGGTTGAATGGAATTGACTACATGGGGAAATCCTATGAAAAATGGTAAGATATAGAGTATACTACCATGGAATTAGTAACAGTTAATTGTTTGTTTGCTAATCATTAATCTGGGGTCTGCATTTATCTCTGCTTTATAGTTTGTCCCTTAGAAATACTGATAGTCCCATCTCAGATTAGCCACCTTTCCTCTCTTTTTAGAACATTTCCAAGTCGAATATAATGTTTTATGAGCTTGAATAGTTATGGTAGTAAGGTAGGTCTCCCTACTCAACAACTAGCCATGTATCTTTTGTGGCGGATCTCACTCTTGCCTAAAGCTGACTTGACTATAGATTGCAACAGTTGTGTTTGTAGTCTTTTTGTTAGAAGTGAGTGTAAATCATTTTCAAACATCGATTATCTGTACCCATATATTGGTTAGGCCTTGTTGGTCAGGGTATTTAAGGCCAACTATTGGATGTCTAAATGAAGTTCAAATGGTTTGACCATGTATAGAACTTCACTATGTAGTTGGGTATTTTCCTTGGTGTGTTATATAATTATGTTCCACTCTTTTTTTAAAAATATTTACATTGCATCTCTTCTTTTCTCATATTATTTGATGGTCAATGTATGATTGCTCTTGATATCTTCTATAAGATTCTCAATGATCACTTCTTTTTGCCAATCCTATCTTGCTTATGCCATATTGGTCATATATAGAATTTCAATGGTGGTGTATTTTTTTTTTCTTTTAAATAGTCTGTTGAGTAAATGTTTATTTCATGCATGCATGTTATGTTTATCCACTTAAATGCTTTTGTTTGATTAACTGCTAGCTAAGGTTTATGTTGCTTGTTATGCTTTGATTCAAAATCTCAAACTAGGAATGTGGCAACCATCGCATGCCCATAAGGCATGACCTCACAAGCATGTATTGTAAGCATTTATACTTTGAGTGTAGAAAAATAATCTTTAACAGTGGAAAACATATCTTCAGTCATGTCGATCAAGTATCTTACCAATCTCAAAGAAAATTACAAAAAAGCAAGATATTGATGGTAGTATCTTCGAGTCTATTGTCAAATTAGACTAGCCTCAAGATGATG
The DNA here is from genome assembly GCA_900491605.1 of Calamus simplicifolius. Taxonomy (NCBI): domain Eukaryota; kingdom Viridiplantae; phylum Streptophyta; class Magnoliopsida; order Arecales; family Arecaceae; genus Calamus; species Calamus simplicifolius. The sequence continues at coordinate 126,338 of UESW01001430.1, read as the reverse complement.
GAGAACACAAGCTCAAAGGCTAGGCTAGGGTCGCTCACTTGAAACAAACTATATCACTTCCTCCCATCAAGAAAGTAATTAAACTTATTTGATAGCCCATAACCACTTAATTTTAGGAATGGATGATTATATCTTATTTATCACCTAATATAATAATATTATTTCAATGTATGTGGTCCACTTTAAGTCTCTATAAGGAGACATGTTTAACATTCTCTCACTTGACTCACATCATACAATATATGTGATAAAAGCTTCACATGGCCATGAATTAAAATATCTAAAAGCTAGTTATGAACTTCACAGTTTGTTCAAATAAAAATATCTGTACATGAATCATGGTTGTTATGTTCTTTAGCGAACACTTTTTTTTTCATGTATCACTATGCTAGTTAACTTCTAAATGAACATTTTATGAGATATACCTTTATGAATGGATATTCTTTATTCCCCTTGATCCACTTAGAATCTGAAATTTAATTATCCAATGATAATATAAAGTAAACTTATATTCATAAAATGAATTTCATAATCTTTAATTTGCTAGCAACGAAAGCTTCAATACATTAAAGTCAGAAATAACAACTAAAGATCAAATACAAAATGAACTAACCAGTCTTATATGTTCCACATAATCCCTATATAATTTAGGCGGCAATGCTTTAGTTATAGGAGCCTTAATCATGAGTTTAGTGTTGATGTGCTCAATGATAACTGTATGCTCCTTAAAGTATTCTTTAATAACATGATACTTTATATCAATATGCTTATTGTGGCTTCCGGTTTTGCTATTCTTTGAAAAGAAAACTATAGCCGAATTATCACAATAGATCTTTAATGGCTTTGAAATGGAACTAATAATTTTAAGTCCTGTGATAAAATTCCTTAACCATAAAACCTGTGATATAATTTTATGGCAAGCAATAAATTCTACTTCCATTGTTGAAGAAATAATAATAGTCTGTTTAATGCTTCCGCAACATATAGCATCTTCAGCAAACATGAATACATATCCTAAAGTTACTTTCTGCTATTTATGCATCAACCAAATCCGAGTCTAAATACCCAGGTACCTCTAAAAGGTTTGTATGCCTGTATATGAAATGTAGTTCTTAGTTCCTTTTAAATACCTCATGACCTTTTTAGTAGCTCTTTAGTGTTTTGTCTTGGGTTGCTTTGGTATCTGCCTAGCATTTCCACTGCAAATGTAATGTCAGGTCTTGTGTAGACCTATCCATACATCAAACTGCCAATTGCATATGCATATAGTATGTGATTCATCTCTTCTCGTTCCAAGTCATTTTGTGGACACCGATCCAAGCTGAATTTATCTCCTTTAACTATGGGTGCTACTATGGGTGAATAATTATTCATCCTGTATCTCTCTAAAACTATTTCAATGTAAGCCTTTTGAGATAGTCTTAATGTCCCTTAAGACCTATCCTTGTGAATCTCTATGCCGATGATATAAGAGGCTTCACTCATATCTTTCATTTCAGAATTTTATGAGGAATTGTTTAGTCTCATGTCGCAACCCAAATCACTGCTTGCAAGCAAATTATCATCCGCATTTAAAACTAAAATAATATGCTTACTCCCACTAACCTTAAGGTATATACATTGATCCATAATATTCTCTATAAAACTATATGAAATTTTATTTACTATTGATTTATTTACTATTGATGGGAGGCTTGCCTTAGCCCATATGAGGATTTCTTTAACTTGCATACTAGATGATTTCCTTTATTTACAACAAAACTTTTAGGCTGAGTCATGAGTCATGTATTCCTCTTCTTCAAGATCCCCATTCAGAAAGGCCACTTCTATATCCATTCGATGGAGCTTTAAATCAAAATAAACTACTAAAGCCATGATAATTGTCAAGGAATCCTTCTTAGAAATTAGAGAAGGTTTCATGGTAATCAATGCCTTGCTCTTGGTTAAAACCTTTGTCTATAGGTTTGGCTTTATATTGTTCTATATTACAAAAAGAGTCTTTTTTGGTTTTCTAAGCATATTTGCTGCTTATAGCTACAGATTCTGGTAACTTAACAAGATTCTAGACTTGATTATTGGCTATAGATTCCATCTCTTTTTTCATGGCATCATACCAAAGGGTAGAATTTTCTCCACTCATGGCTTGTGAAGACATGCCAAGATCATTTTTAGGACTAACATCATATTTTTGCCTCTTGCAGGTTTTCTTATTCCTAAGGATCTCCTAACCCCGACAAGCTCATTTTGTAGATTTTGAATTTTAGGCTCCACTACTTCTTGTTCTTCATGAGATAGTTGTTCTTGAATTGATTGTTCTTCAACAATGTCTGATTGACTTTCTTAGTAGCAATCTAAGTTCTTTAGTTTATGGCTTGTTCAATTGATTCTCTAGTTTCCTCAAATTCAATTGTATGAAGAAATTCACTCCCACTAAACTCCAAATCCTCAAGAAATTTTGCATTTCTTGCTTCAACATTATAGGTGTGTTTGAAGGATTGTAAAATCTAAACCCCTTGGAGTTTACTGCATAGACAATGAAATAACCACGGATTGTACTTGGATCTAATTTCTTTAAGTGTGGATTATAAATCCATACTTCAATAGGACAATCCCATATGTGTAAGTGTCTTAAACTTGGGTTCCATCCATTAATAGTTCAATGGTGCTTTTGGAACAGCCTTTGATGGAACTTTGTTTAAGATATGCACAACAGTTTTTAAGGCTTCACAAGTTTAATGGGAGATTAGATTTACTGATCATGCTTCTCACAATATCTATAAGCATGTGGTTGCTTCTTTCAGCTACATTGTTTTGTTATGTACCTGGCATTGTATATTGTGCAACAATGCCTTCTTCGAGGAACGTAGCAAATGGTCCTTTCATCTGTCCCATTTCTATGTACCTTTCATAATATTCATCACCCTATCCGACCTTATTTTTATGCTTTTATCCTTTTGTTTATCCTTTTATCATTTTATTTCAAAGGCATCTAGCACATTAGACTCATCAAATAAAACATAGAGATGCATAAATATTGAGGGGTCATCTATGAATGCGATCAAATATCTTTGGCCATTCAAACAGGGAGCAGCAAAAGATCCATAGATATCGGTGTATATGATCTCAAGGATATATGAACTTCTTCTGGCACCCTTACTAGTCTTGTTGGTTTGCTTATACTAATGCAATCCACACAAGTACCAAAATTAGTAAAATCATTAGGAGTCAGAATTCCATCATTTACAAGTCTTTTGACTCTCTCAATAGATATCTCGTAACCTTTTGTGCCACAAAAGAGAAGATTGCTCATTTATGATACCACACTAATGCCAATACGATTATGCAATGTTAAAAGGTTGCATTCAAAAGCGGGGTCCAAATCAAATCTGTATAAACCATCAATCAAATAACCTGAACCAATGGTAAGTTTATTTCTAAAAATATTAAAATTGGAGTTCTCAAAGACAAACTTATAACCAATACAAGCTAGTTTGGAAATAGAAACCAAATTCTTAGAGAACAAAGGAATATAAAAAGCATTTTCCAGGTCTAAAACAAATCTGTATTTTAAAACTAATCAGTAAGTTTGCACAACTTCCACTTATGCATAATAGATGCCAAGTTCACTTCTTTTTGGCTTCCTTGGCTCCAAAAAGCTCTGCATTGTATTGGCAATATGAATTGTAGTTTCAGAATCAATCCACCATGTACCATTAGGAGTATCTATAGACAAGATTCATGCCTTGTATTTAAGGCACTCTTTCTTCATGTCTCCCTTTCCTTGGAGAAGAAACATGCATCATTTTTGTGGATATCTTTGTACCTTCCTTCACGTGTGGAGCATTCTTATCCTTTTTAGCATATCCCTCACATTAGTCATGAGATAAGCACTTTCTAGATTCTCGTATTGAAATACAATAAAAATAAGAGGATCCATACTTCTCAAATAGTTAGTCATTATACATAATGATAATTATTCATAACGATAATTTAGATCAAAACATAATTCATCTTAACAATCAGCCCGAGTATACCCTTGATCATGAACTTAGGGTCGATTAGGTGCCAATGCATAACTCTTAATTGACAGAGTACTCACCCAATATAAAAACTCCCTTGGTAGGATATCTGTCCAATGTAAAACCTTGTTGGCAATGTATCTATCCAATGTGTAACCCCCCCATTAGCAGAGTATTTATCCAATGTGTAACCTTTGTTAGTAGGGTATCTATCCAATATATAATCTTCGTTGGTAGTATATTTATTCAATGTATAATCCTTATTGGCAAGGTGTTTGATAGAGTTAGTGTTCAAATACAAAATACACCATATATAATCATAGTCCATAAATATAAATTTATAGATATAAACAAGTTCAAAATATGGCTTAGAATCTTTGATTCTTATAAAATTTGACTCAATCGGGGTAAATGAAAGAAAAGGATTTATGTAGCCGATCCCAAATAATTTGAAATTAAGGCTTTATTATTGTTGTTATAGATATAAACAAGTTCAAAACTCAGTTCCATACCATATAGGCATAGTTTTTGATTATAAAAAATATTAATATGTGATTTGAAATATGAGTTTATAAAATCTATAAACCATATATTAATCAATTATAATGCTTTTGATATTAATATTTTATTGAAAATATGTATATATGAAAATCTACAAAAGGAAAGTCATTACTTATTTTCGTGTATGACTATTGGACAAATCTAACTCTAAACGCCATGATTAGAACATAAAATTGGAATCATGGTGAGGATCTCCCAAGAAAATGATGACATCAAATCCCTACTGATGTAGACATGCTTGCATGAAGGAGATAATTGTTGGCTTTGCACCAATTGTGGTTTCATACCATGGCAAGCAACAAATCTCTCCAAGTTAGGCAATAAAGAAAATTTTCAAGAGTATGATTTATTTATAGAGTTTTTCTAGAGCCAATAGGTTTTATACTTTTACTAATTTTGGTTAATAGATTCCAACTTCCACAAATTTGTAAGAAAAGAAATTAAAGATAAAATTATCAAGTAAATATCTGCAAACAGATTTCTAATACCTACCATACTTCTAACTTATTTAATGAGTTTTTGCATGAAAGAAATGTCAAAATTTGGATATAAATACAAGAAAATTATCCGTAAATTGTGGGCCATAAATGACATTTCTGTATGTTCATCAGCACTGACATATCTTTATTAAATTGCTAATAACTTTCTTATCGACCTCTGTTTTATGTGATTCAAGATGCAATGCAAAGCTAACTCGATGCCAAACATCGTGAAAATGGATTTACTTAAAAAATTTAACCATATAAGTGCTATTGAAGTTTCTTTTAAGTTGAAACCTTTATATTTGTTTGTCTATTTATAAGGCTTTATCTTTGTCATTCTCTCTACAATATCTTTCTTTGAATGTGTTTTGCTTTTGTATACACTATATTAATTGTACAATTGAGAGGCTTTTTCAGTCAAAAAAATTAGCATGCTTTTCTCATCATATTTCTCTCAAGGCATGATTGGCAAGGTTATTTTTCCTTCTTTTTGTCTGTTTATTTCCCTAGTATTCATGCTTATCCATGTCCTTTTCTCCCAAAATCTCAAAATAGAAGAGGTATGCTTGGCTACATTCGAATGTTGCCAAGTTCAGGATTCAGTCACCTTCCCCATCCTTGGATCCACACGGATCTTATAGCCACCTGACCTTTTTCACTTATTCTATCTTTGGGATTCATGAATTATGTGGATGCAAGGATGGGGGAGGTAACTAGATTTAAGTTTGGCTACATTCGAATGTAGCTAAGTTTACGTCAAAATAGAATGCATATATTCATCAATTTTATGAAACTTTTGATTATGGTAGGAGCAATACAAGGGCTACAAATTCCCACTTGCAGTATGCATTGTGTTATCCGGCATGTATGAAGATGATTTGGACAACTCTGAAAATGTTATTTATACTGGTCAAGGTGGACATGATTTGCTTGGTAATAAGCATCAAATCCGAGATCAAAAGATGGAACGTGGTAATTTGGCATTAAAGGTTTGTCTTTTTCGATAAATAGTTTTCACATTATTTGTCATGTTTTTAACTTCAATATGAGCATGGTATTACTTATACAAAAATTGAATGTCTCATACATGTTGTGAGGTTTTGGTGGTTGTTTTCTAAAGTATTTAATTAAACCTCAACCATTTAATAATAATAGTAGCAATGACAATTTTTTAAGATTATATAACTGTATGAATGTAGTGAAAAGAAGTGAAAATGAAGATGGTGAACGTGGCACAAGATATATTCTATAAGGTGTTTGCACCATGTTATCTATTAGATTTTATGATGATTGGATTAAATGTTCAAATGACTCAACTGCCAAAATAGAGATTCATTTTAGGTTGCGTTTGGTAGTCGGTAATCTATCCAGATTATCGGTTATTTAAAAGGGACCCACTAGATAACTGTATTTGGTACGTATTTTGAATGACAATCTATCTTGTAGTGGTAATCTGGATTACCTCATGAGAGGTAATTCAGATTACCACAGGTAAATTATTTTTTGATAAAATTATCCTTTCTTCCTTTAATCACTCTCTACTCGCATCCTCCGACTCGCTGGAACCTCCGTGTCGAAGGTCCCGAGTCACACCCTCTTTTGCGGAGTTGGGCCATGGATCTTTGCTGCCCAGCGGCCCCACGATCGTGTCCAGACACTGCGAAACTTTTTTCGATCGGTGGCCTCGGCATCCTTATCGGCCACTTCATACAAATATTTTAAACATTATCATTTATAAATATAATTTGTTTAAAATCAAAATATAATAATATATAAATTTTTAATAAATATAATTTAAGGGTATTTTAAGAATTTTATGTTATATGACTGGTAATCTGTTTGTCATACCAAACACAGTAATCAATATTACTGTAGCATTACCTGTGCATACCAAACACAGTAATCAATATCACTGGTAATCTATCAAGTGGTAATATATCTTGTAGGCAATCCACATTATCATTCAAGATTACCTGGCTATGCACCAAACGCAACCTTATTGACATGTAAAACAATGGAGATGAAGTCAAACCCATAGGCTTTGATGCTACCAAACTATTTAATGGATTGGTAACAACACAATCAAAATTGAATATTAAAACATCATTTTGATTTTTATTGTATTCCAAGTTTGTAACCTTGCTTTCTTTTTTTGGTGGTTAGCTGGTTATAGTGTCCTTAACCTTCTTTTGAGCAACATGACAATCCACTACAATATTCTTAGTTGTTCATCGATGATATGGCTAAATTTATGTGATGCAGCCTAAATAATATATCTTCATTGGATTTTCATTGCAAAGTGTATCTCAATTGTAAGTTAGTTTTTGCTGTTCATCTTTTGAGCTATTATTGTGTGAGTGTTGACATTGTTGAGATTGGCCTATCTCAAGGTGACATTCTTCCACCCAAGTTGGGCAATGCTTTTCTTGATTTTGGTATGTTGGATGTTAAACACGAACATGATTTGATGTTATTATCTATCCCTAATGATCCAAGGTTCCAATTTGGAGCTTTCACGCGCTTTTACGTGAAAGCTCTGCTTAAGACACATCAGGAAACTATTTTTCAAGACATAGAGGTCATAGGTCTGAAATATGAAAACAAGTATATTTAATACAATGCATAAAATATTAATCTAATTCAATATAATACGATATAATTATGCTATGCTAAAATATTACTATTATAATAATATGATAATATATGATACAATGACTAAGTCTTGATACCAAAATAGTTGGTGTTGGCTACATTAAATTTTTTACTCCATTTGACTCAGTTTGATGCCATACTTTCTATTGGCTACATTCATTTTATGCACATATTTTCTAATTGTCCAACATGTAGTAGCTAAAGTGTAGCTAATCTTATAACCATTTTATAAAATTTTTCCTTCAACTTAATAGGTATTCTACAATGATAATATCTAAGTTATACTTCGCTATTTTATCCAATCTGCTTTAATCCTACTGACATTATCATTTTTAATCTCCCTTTTTTATAAATAATTTATTCTAAATTTTGAAAATGATTACTTTTAGAAACTTCATGATTTGCAATTTTCATCCTACCTTTCTTTTTTATAGTCTCTTTTACCTTAAATACTTTAATTTTATATGAATAGTTAATAATTTTACCCACAATGGAACTAATAAGTTGTTGAAAATCATTTTAATAATTTATTAAATTATTTCATCTTTCTTTGCTTGTCTTTCTTTCTTATCTTTGATGCATTCAACCGACTAAGGACTAGTTTCTCTCTTAGTCTTGTAGTCTTATTATATATATAATTTTCTCTTTGTATTACTAAAGGCATTTAAACAGGAGAAAGATACTTTGATGCTGTAGAACAAAGAGCTTTTTTTACTTTGAAAAATCGATGCGCACAATTTACAAGGATCTAGTATTTGTATCAGTTTACAAAAAATAAAAAATAAGTTAGCTGATTTTCCTAAAATAAAGGAAACTACTTCAGATCTTAACTTACTCCCTATAAGGTGTCAACGATTGCCTTCTTAATTTCTCTCTTAGTCATTTTATAGCTTTAATATGCTTCTATATTCCTACACAAGCAATTTTTTGTAATTGACTTTAGGTTTAACCACTAATCAAACTTTCTCATTCTACCACCAAGTTTCTTTATGGGATCCTTTCTCTTTGATTCCTGTAGCTCTTCTATAGTCATTTTTCTAATTCTATTAACCATCTTTTTTTGCATGGTATTAGTGTCTCGATCTAAACTTCATTTTTCTTTCTTCAAAATTTTATCTTTAAAAGTTATTTGTTTTCTCCTTTCAAGTTCTTTCACCTAGTCCTTGGGTTTCTATATTTTTTACTTTTTTGTTACCTAATACATATATTTGTAACCATTGAGATATGTTGGATGGTTCAATTCTCATCTAGTATAATCTTATAATATTTACAAAAAATTGGATCAATATTTCTAGTTAAAGAAATTTATTTGACTAGTGTTAACCCTTTGCAAGAGACTGCACCAAGAGAACTGGGTGGGGGGGGGGGGGGGGGGGGTTGACCTTTGGTGGAGATCCATGATGATGAGAATATGGCCTCAAAATTGACTTACCTAAGTTCCTTGACCTTGGAGGAAATTTTGGATTGGCTTTATATGGTAAAGGACATCCTTGAGTTCAAGGAGGTTTCTGGAGACAAGATAGTGCAGCTGGTGGTAACTTGGTTGTGAGGCAGAGTGGCTACATGGTGGCATCAGTTGAAAATCATATGAGAGATATTCAGCACTACATTGACTTGATTCCAGGATCTAGTCTTCTCAATCGAGCTCATTATCAACTAAGCCCTATTGAGCATGTGGAATTGTGCTGGCAAGTGAATGAGTTAGGATATATTCAGAGAGATGAGCTTATGCAGCACTCCGACCCTCCTAACTCTCAAAGGATGGAGCCTAGCATTTATGTGTGGATAGCAAGATCATAACCAAAATAATGATGAAGTACTGTTTTCTAATTTTGAGGTTGGATGATAAGCTAGAACAACTATTTCGTGCCAGGGAGTTGTCTAAGTTGGGTTTGAATAGCAGGCACCACCAAGTAAGGCGCTAAGGGATGAGTGGGACATAGCCTTGAAAACATGAGGGATTATACGAATGGTTGATAATGCCATTGGGGCTGTCAAATGCACCTAGTATATTCATGAGTCATGAACATGTTCTAAAGCCGATGCGTGCAATTGTATATTTTGATGATATACTCATATACAGTTGAGGTGTAGGGGAGCATGTACAGCACTTGCTTGAGATTCTACAGGCACTTCATTGGGAGAAGTTATTTGCCACCATCAAGAAATATGTCATTATGGGTGATCAAGTATTGTTTTTGGGATATGTTATATCTGAAGATGGTACTTCTCTGGACTAGTCCAAGGTGTAAGCTACTGTTGATTGGCTAGAACGTATGACTCTTTAGGAGGTGCAGAGTTTTCATAGGTTGGCCTCATTCTGCCACATTCATTCCTAATTTCAGCATAGTTGTGGTCTCATACATAGATTCCATGAAGAAGGTGGGTCAATTTGAGTTCATTTTTAAAACCAGATGGTTTCATGGAGGTTAACTTGAGGTTATTGGTGACATTGGTATGGGCTTTGTGAGATTTTGAGGTCTTTGAAGGATTGTGGCACCTCAAAGATGGGTATTGGGGTATTCTTGAGCCAAAAGGTATGACCAATTGCTTACTTTAGCCAAAAGCAGAGTGGTCCAAGGTTAACTATTCCACATGATATTGAGTTTTGTGCTGTGATGCAAACACGTAGGCATGGGCATCACTATCTTTTATATCAACAGTTCATTAACCATGAGGCTCAAATATCTTATTGGCTAGGACAAGCTTAATTCACATCATGCTAAGTGGTCAACTTTAAGAGTTCACTTTCATGCTTTGGCATGAATTTGAAGCATAAAACCTGGTAGCTGATGCTTTATCCATCGCACTTCTATGCTTAATGCTGTGCATGCTACTATAGTTGGTTTTGATATTTGAGATGTGTTAGCTATCAATCCATACTTTGATAGTTCTTTTAATGATGTATAAGCTCAACAAGGTCATGACTTCCTGTTCAAGATCCCTTTTTATTTAAAGGGACTTGCTTATGTGTTCTAGATTGTCTATCGAGACATAAATCTTACAAGAGATGCATGGCAGAGGTCATTTTGGTTGTGATAAGACATATTAACTTGTGTCCAATTCAATATTATTGGGTTAAGCTAAGAAGGGATTAAAGAGAGATGGTAAATGGTGCCATCTCTGCCAGGTGTTTGAAGGGATAGTGACCAATGCTGAAGGATACATACCATTACCAGTACTAATTGCACCAAGGACCCATATCAGCATGGACTTCATATTGGGGCTCCAAGGACTTGGCATGCCTTTGACTCAGTCTTTGTGGTGGTGGCCTATTTTTCCAAGATGTGCCATTCATTGTATGTAGGAAGGTAATGGATGCATCTCTTACTGTAGGACTATTCTTTTGAGGGGTGGTACAGCTACATGGAGTTTTGTTTTTGATGACCTCATATGGGACCCAAGGTTTGTATTTCATTTTCAGAACAGATTATGTCAAAAAAAATTGAGAGTGACTCTTTTATTTAGCAGTGCTTACCACTGTTAAATAGATGGGCAGAGTGAGGCAGTCAACAAAAGCTTGGGCACTATGGCATGAATTTTGTTGGGTAGGAATTATAGACAATGAGATTAGATGCTCATCTAAGCAAAGTCATCAACTGATCGACATATTTAAATCCTTTCCAATTTGTGTGTGGTTGGAACTTGAGGTGTGTTCTGTACTTGGTGCCAATCCCACAATGAAGTCAAACTGATATATATGGTGCAAAAGTTTCAGGATATATATTCTCAGGTGCATGAGAGGAATGCATAATCAAACTGGCATTACGAGGAACATGTGGGTGAACATAGGCATATGGTGATATTCGAGGTTGGTGACTATATATAGGTTGTCATTGCTAGGGACTGCCTATCAATTGGAAGATAGGGAAAACCTTATTCTTTGCAAGGTTGGAACTTGCGAGATCATAGAGAAGATCAATGATAGTGCCTGCTATTTGAAGTTGTTGGGTTATGGTCAGACCAATGATGTCCTATCAAGCACCTTATCCTATATCATGGCGATATATGTGAAGAATTGAATTTGAAAATGAATTCTCTCCAACTAGGGGAGGATGATATAATACATGGTATAGTGAGCAAGTACTATGAATAGTAGGGCCACTTCAAGCTTTGTAGGAGCCAGCAGATTCAGAGGTTTTTGCTTGGTTTTCTATAAATTTGCATTAGAGTATATTGAATTTTAGCTAGGTTTTCATATTTGTACTTGAATGAATCTAGCATATTTCTTTATTATTGAGTTCTATTTCTAATATGATTCTATATGAAGTTTCGTGCTTGAATTAGGGTTGGGGTTGTGGTCTAGCTTTTGACATGTTTTTTTTTTTTTTAAAAAAAGGGACAGCACTTCCTTCATTGAAGGGTGGGTTCTTTAATTCAGATTGCCTTCAATTCGTGTGTTTGGACTTTGAGTTTAATTCCTAGCTGTCCAACCGTTCTTCACTCTTTATGCTGTATTAGGTACCATGCATCAGCTGCCCTCTCATAACTTCTTTTCATCAGCAATGTCAAAAGAAGGGTCTAGGGCAGTGAAAAGGGAGAAAAGATGAAATGTGTAGATTATGGTTATCATATTTGTGATAGCTCAATTATGCAATGGCTGTTGCTTTAACTAAATAAACTTTTGAGGGTTTTGAACTCTAGGTGCTAGCCTGGCTGCAGAGGCTGCCAAGGCATTTAAGGAATTCACTGTCTATGGCCATCTAGGTGCTTTCATAGCCTTTTTTGGCCAAGTATATTATTGAATTCATCACTAGTTTAATGTGTGAATTTTCACCATTGACATTTTTTTAAGATAATAATGAAACTCTCATTCTTTTTATCTCTTTTTGTGGGAAGAACTATATTTCATAGTCTCGACCGTTTGTTATATTGTCAACCTAGATAGAGCGAATCCAACAAAAAAAATCTGTCAAGTCTTTTTGTGTAGAAGAGAAGGAAATTGACTAGTGCCAAAGCTGTAGAACTTTGCTGCAGGCCTTTGTTGCCCAAATAGGATAGGGAAAATGTTTTTGAATAGCTGGCACATGGGTTCTTAGTAATGTGACTGTACTCTTCTTTGTATCTTTTAAAATGTTTTCTTGGTGCAACGGATCACCATGGCAGACATTTTTTTTAATATCTTCCAATGCCTCGTTTAATTTTTCCAGTCAATATGTATTCTTGTCTGGATCTTAGTTTGCTATGGTTAATTATTAGAAGTGCAAGAATCATAGTGATAAACTTATCAGAAAGTGTAAAGGACATGGATGGCAGTCAATTAAGTTTTATTGGTCCCGAAGGACTTGATTTTCTTGACCAACTGCAATTTTCTGTTCATTCTGGTTTGTATTTTTTTTAGGGTTTTGATATTTTGAAAATGCTCATGATTATTTTTATATCATGTAGTCTTGCTGCTTAGATTATAGTTTGTGAACTGAGGTGCATTGACAGTCATTTTTTGCTTCCTTAAAGAATAAAGTACAAACTTATTAAACGTTTCATATGGATTTCCTGCTTGTAGTGGGATATGTATAGAAGACCTCACATTTGCAGAAATGGATCGTCATATAGAAAACCTTGTAACATTCACTTTTTAACCGACTTTTGCATGATAAAGCTGCTATATTTATGTCTATACATGCATAAATGTGTAGACACATGAAAATATTTATACATCCATGGTTGCATGTATGACTGTGTGTGTGGATGTTTTTGTTACATGCATTGTCAGTAGATCTTTATTATCATAATTTGTTTGTGCATCCATTTCTAGTTTCCAAACTGATTCTTGTTCACTTTGCAGAATAGCATTGAAACTGGTTTGCCAGTTAGAGTTGTACGTGGACATGATTCAGCAAGCAGTTATTGTGGAAAAGTTTATACATATGATGGCTTATACAAGGTTAACACGAAACACATATTTTAGCCGTTGTTTGCCCTTTGGACTGATGTTGGTCAAATTTCATATAAAACCTACTTGTTCAGCTTGCATTAGAAAACCTGGTCCATAAGCATTATAGATGTTTCTTTTGTCAATGATTTATTATCAGAGTGCAAATACATGTACAATCATTAACATTTATGTGTAGTTTGTATTGGATGACTTGCTTTATACAATATTATGTTGCTGTTTCATATGTGATGCCAATTCCTATGGCAGTTATGTCCTATTTGTTCAGCTTGAGTTGATCAGCTTGTTGTGCAGCTTGAATCTATTTTGTTGGAAATTTAATTTTGGTCTGCTTGTACGAACATTCACCCTGTAAGTGAATCCATATGTTGAGCAAGCGTTAATTTGTCTGCGCACTCAGCTGTTTTGCTTGTGATGTTATTAACCGGCTTTCCTCTGGTTGTGGCTAAAATAGTTTTTTTGTTCATCATTGATGGGCAAGTAGCACAATTTTTTGTGATGTTATGGAGAACAATCAGTATACTGACAATAGCCAAGTTTGTGATTCTAGCATGACTAATAAGAAAAACATTTATTTCTTTCTTGTTCTTTTTTTTTTAATGATTGTACACTGGTGGTTTTAAGTGGGACTGTCACTAAAATATCCAACATTTTCTGACAATGTTGCTTTACTTGAGAATTGATTGTTTGCTTCAAGCCATTGCTAATGTTAAAACAGATTTCTATTAGACAGATTTCTATTGCAAATTGATCATGCCAATCTGTTTTGTGATACTGGTGCTAATAAGTATACTCATGCATGCTAATTCCTAAATCACTCATAATTGCAATATGTGGAGTTAAAAGTGTCGTTCTCCTTTGTTATTTCTATTGTTGTGCTCTTTTGCTTTGTTCTTTCCAATCAATGACTAATCTGTTCTTTTCATATTAGGCAACCATGATTCATCTGTCTTGTGCTTCCTCTTGGGAAGTTATCAGCCAGTGATGTCTTTGCATCTTTTTTGATAGGTTTTATTTTATTTGTTGCATATTTTTAAGCTGATGAACATACTGAGTTAATGATAGAAAACATTGTAGAACAGGACGGAAAGAATGCATTTTACTACCAAGAAAGAGCACAATGATGTGCCTCTAGGAAATGGATACCAAATAATATAACTTCTAAAATCAATTTGTAATGGCAGACTTTTCTTGATGTTTTCTTCCTATGTTTACTACTGCTGATATTAATGGACTCCTGGAATCAATGAATAGGGAAAGCTGGAAAATTGCATTCGTATTGGTTAGGACTGACTTGTCCATCTCATTTTGCCATGTGGTGTATTTTCTATTTTCCGTTTTTGATGTTTGTAATGCTCTGTTCATTTGTCTGCAGGTTCATAAATACTGGGCTGAGAAAGGAATACGTGGATTTACAGTATTTAAATACCAGCTGAAGCGGCTTGAGGCACAACCAACTTTGACGACTTGCCAGGTTTCCTATCCAATTTGTTTCCACCTTTTCTGTTTTGTAATTAGATTTACTAATTATGTTCTTTTTCCAGTGAAAGTAAGTACATGAATATATATCAATCCGAACTTATTCTTTGCTATTTTCATAAAGGTATTTTTATGGAAAAGAAAGGATATGAAAATTAATTTAAATGGTAAATACATATTACACTTTGTACATACAACTTGACACCTCCACCATGTCTTTTCTAAGGAGGAAGGAGAATGTCCTAATACCATGCAAATTAATTATGAACAAGTTGATTTATCATTGAAAGCATGTGGTAGCCAGACCATCCTAACAAGTTATTGATGCTGTGCTAAGTGATGACTGCTTTTACAATTTAAATGCTTATGTAACATCATTTTGTAGATAATCTACAAAGCAGATAGATTATCATAGAAAATTGGTACGCGAATCCTAGTGAAAACATCCATTTCATGCAGCAAAAGTTGAAGCTAAGCCATGGAATTACCTCCACCATGTCTTTACCAAGGCGGGAGCATCTCATAGTACCATGCAAATTAATGAAAAAGATGACCAGTTAATTTATTATTGGAACATTGTGGTAGTGAGACCATCCTAGCAAGTTATTGACGTGATGATTGCTTTGATGATTTAAATGCTTATGCAACATCAATTTATAAATAATCAAGAAAATAGAAATTGTCATTGGAGGTTGGTATGAGAATCATGGTGAAAATATCCATTTCATGCAACAAAAGTTGGAGCTAAGACATCATTTTGGTGACGCAAACTTATTTATCAAAAATGTTGTGACCCTTTGGAAAATGTAAAAGCAAGCAATAGATTGATGTTTTGGTTCATTACTAGCTAGTGCTTATTTACAAGCTTTATGAGGACTCAAGGTGAAGTGGTTGGGAGGAGAGAGAAAATATCCCTATTTATATTTTGCATAGATAATGTGTAATGAGTGTACTATATGCAAGTTGTAATGTCACACCCTGGCTTGAAATCTTGAGCTGGAACACGGCAACTACGACATACTAGTAAGGCATGACATCATAAGTATTCAAGGCATCAATCATGATGTCAAATCAATAACTTGTTGGCAGCAATAAAATTAAAACTTAATATTTAACATGTCCATAATAAATCTCCAATAATCTGTGATTACATCACTCAACAAATATTTTCCAGTACTAATATTAATTAATAAAAAATAATCCTAATAAAAATAATTCTAAGTCACGACATAGGTTTCTCTTGCTCAACTAAACATTCCTTCGATAGTGCCTTGAAGAATGTAAATATTAACCATGTTTGAGGTGATTTTAGTCACCGTCCCAAAACATCAATAAGCCATGGTGATCAAGGGTACATCACTTGCAGAATGGGTTAACTTGGATAAAAACCCCAAAACTTTTCATATTTGTCCTAAGACAAAAAAGAGCAAGTAGGGCTTGGAAGAAAATTTTTCCCTCGTTTGAAGAAAATCATGCCAAACCAATCCTTGAATTGTCTTCTTTGCCCCTTTTATCGCATCCTTTTGTTTTCACTTCCTTTTTTGAATCATCCTAAGCATCTCGAGTCAAATGAATTCTTAGGTGGGTAACAGAAGCTAGCAGACATGGATCGAAGTTTATCTCAAGTGGGTTAAGTGATACTTTTCAAACCATGGGTGGGTTAAGTAAAATCGAGCTATACCTTAGGTGGATAAAGTGTATTTATCTTATTTTTATTTATGACAATGTTAATATCAACTGCTTATGATATGGATAGGAGACTTCATTCTTAATATCAAGGTTTTCATCTCAGCCAGGATCTTGGTTTGTGTCAATGTTGGGTACCCCTTGATACGATATATGTAGAATCTTTGCCCTATTTTCTTGGTTGATATAAAACGAAAAATATGAGATATCAGCTAATATGAAGATAATATTTTCATATTGGTTGATATCATTCTATCATTTTTTGTTGAACAGATTTTCTTAATTAATAAATTTCAAAATCAATGCTTAAGTATGGTTGTTAATTGTGAATTTACTATATCAATTAAGAATTTGATATCTTGGTCCTAAACTATCTGCAATGTTCTTGTAAATTATCAATTCCCTCCAAACTTCCCTGCTTACTGTATTTGCCAAGAGAGACTGATTTCTTGGTTCATCTTGGTCCCAATGACTCACCAAGATAACTGGTATCTCATGAATTAAAAGGTTTGCTCATATATGTATGTAGATATGGATTTGTGTTTGTTTGTATGTGTGAATGTCTATATATTCACATCTACGCATATTTGTCAAGGGGAGGTTTGCTCATTGTAATGCATGATATTGATTTTATTGCGATTTTATTCTATTGATGCATCTAAACAAGTCTCTATTTTGTTGCTTATGATCTTGATGTAGGTGTTTTTTCTACTCCTTATCTTCATTTTGTTAACATGATTTCAGTTTTTTAGAGTGATCAAGACTTGGATGGAGTTTGTAAATCATAGAGGGGGTGGATTGCATTATGGATTAAATCATAAAATATGAAGTTTCTTTATGATTACTTATAAAAATTGAATGTGGAAAATTTGTAACACGTGCATTTTTAAATTGATGATTTGAAAATGGTTAAAAAACTATTACATGTCACCGTACAAAATTGTAGCCTGCAACTTCATTCACATTTGTAGCAAGTCCAATGGATAAATCATATTTATTTACTGCATATATTTTTATGCCATCTCGTTAGTCCTGTTCTGTCTTGATATTTTAATTGGATCAAATAAGTTATGATGGTGAAGGGACAAGGAGCTGGTAAAAATTATCACTCATGTTTCTGCCATCAACATCATCATCAACGCCATCATCATTGGCAGCAGCTGGAGTAGATTTTGTATGAAAAAATGATGGCTTCCTTTTTGTTTTTGAAGGAAAAAGCAGAATTTTCTTTATCATCCTAAAGCTCAGTTCCATAAGGCACCATGAATTTAATATTTCATGCTCCTAATCACTAAATACAATAAATTTGAAGCATGATTGACCATTCCAGATATATCAATTTGGTTTCCTTTTTGGTAAAATATTACAGAAAAAACTATTTCAATCTCCAAAAATGATTTTTAAGTATGTGATTTTTTCTTTTTTTGCATTTAGTTTTCAACTCCCGATACGCCCAATTTTCCTTCTCTTTACTCAGATGTTATATGACCCTGCTGGAGTTTCTTGACCGATGTGTTAATATCTCATTTGATAAGCTAGTAAATTCAAAGGTTCGAGATTGAAATGAAACATAGAGAAAGGTCCTTTTGTATTGCACCTAATATTATTTTTGACCGTGATTTGTAGAGGCCATCTGCATTATCATTGTTTCCTCTTTATACTAGATTATAACATGTACATTTTATAGAGCCAGTTGTCAGAAAAAAAGGGCAAACTTTCTGCAAGTTGCTTGTTACTTATGTTTCCTCACATCTTGATTTGTATTCTATGTATATCTGTGCAATGTTTCAGTTTATGCTGGAGATATCTCTAATAGTGTCTACATTAGGGCTAGATTAATGATTGTTTATAGTTTGTGCTAACGTTTAGAGGAGGAAATTTATTTTTGTGTCCACGTCATATATATGCAAATATGTAGTTCTTTTCCCTTGCTATGTCAATTTGCACTTATTACCCTTATCAACTGGTTTCTATCAATTTCAGGTTCAATTTACTCGTGCACAAGCTCCTACATCCATCTCAGAACTACGCGGGTATGAAATGAATACTTCAGTGCTATAACAGCATGACCCACACCCACAACCCACACCCACACCCACACACTAACTCTTTTGAGACTTTGTTAGAAGAACCATGATTTGGGTGCAATTGTTTTTCAAATGATGATGCTGTGGGTTTTCTATAACGTTAAAAGATGTTACTAAAGTTGATCCTGTAAATCTGGATTGCTATTTGACTGGTTTAGTCAAAAAAAAGGCAGCCTTTGACTTGGACGCTAGGTGATCTTTGTTACCTGTATCCATGGAGTCAGCTTCTCTGTCGTTTGGTGTGTATGGACTTTGGATCCCACTAAGATTCTAAAGGATTATTTTGCACATAACAGGAAAGATGCTACCTATGAAGCATTCCTACTGATATGGAGATTTCAAAATGCAACGTTGTAAACCATAAACACTGCACCACTATAGCAATATCATAGCTGAAGTTTAAACATAACATGTCAACCAATGATACAGTCATATGTTACAAATAGGTGGTGGTCTTGCTCACTAAATTACATGGTCCTAGAAACTCACTCCAGCAAGCTCAATAAATGATATGTGAAATATTGGTCTTAAAAAAAACTTACATTTATGCTCCTATGCTGGAAAAATTTAGATGCAGATCTTTTTTTTTTCCTGCATTCAAGTGCCCTTTTCTGTAAGGTTTAAACTATACTCTCATTATCATCTCCTTTATGGATTTACTCGTGCTTGTTCTATCTCTAAATTATGATGAAATATTTAAGCTCGATGCATCTTTTGTGAAGTCAAATTTTTTCAGATCAAATCAGATTTTCATGGATGAGTCTAAGCAATTGAATGGCTTGTGTATAATTATGAATATTTGATATATTATTGATGTCTAGATCATGAAACATTTTCTTGTCACATATCGGAGAATTGTCAAAAACATATTTGGTCAAAGAAAGAGTTATCTCTATTCTAGTTTTTGAGCCAAGAACTCACTGGCATAACTTTTTGTGGTTGATCACAACACATTTAAATAAATAATTTTCTGATATGTGTTAGGGTCAATTGTCAAAAACATATTTGGTCAGAAAGAATTATATCTATTCTAGTTTTTGAGCAAAACTCGATGGGGTCAACTTTTTTGTGGTTGATCACAACACATTTAAATAAATAAATTTCCTGATGTATATAGGTCAGTCCCCTAGTAACTGGTAACATTCTTCTCTAGTCCTTTTCATCGACTTTTGGATGTGCATAAATACATACATATATACTGACACACACACACACACACATATGCATATATATAATACAATTCAAGGCTATGCATTTTATATGCAATAGTCTAAGTTGTTATTTTGCAGAATTTTTAATTTTCTTAAAAATGGTCACCAGAAATTTTAGAGGCAGCATTCACAATATCATGGTCAATGTTTTAAAAAGTTTGTTGAATCCTTAGAGTATCAGCTTGGCACTTTCAGCCATTTCACTCTGATTTTTCTAGTTTTGGTACGAAAGTCAGAAAAAATCAAGACAGGTTACCGTAGTTCTTTTTGTTGTGCCTTGATATGTAGAATCATAGTTTGCATAGTTTTGGTAATTGTAGCTGAAAATAAACAATATTGCAGTTAAATGCATTACACATCACACGAATGTTCTAGTGTATTGAATATGAGTACCAAATATCACTCAATAAATTGTAGAATACCAAGTTCATTAGAGTAGAGAATT
Source organism: Calamus simplicifolius (assembly GCA_900491605.1). NCBI lineage: Eukaryota > Viridiplantae > Streptophyta > Magnoliopsida > Arecales > Arecaceae > Calamus > Calamus simplicifolius. The sequence goes on along the minus strand of UESW01001430.1, from coordinate 105,823 downwards.
AATTATATGTACTTATTTAGTGCCACAAGGATGAAAATTGTCTATGCATGTTTTATTTGATTACTCTTCTAAGAAGGAACAAACTAATCTATGCAATTTTCATTTTTGTACCCCCGTGGACCAATTGGATGAATTTAAAGCGTCCCCCGCACGCTGAAAAATAAATCCTTAGTATGCACGGCATCATTCATGATATCATAATCAGAAATATAAAATTTTAATCATAATTTAAAGGTATTTTCAGGTAAAATAACCTTGGCTATAAAACCATTATTCTAAAAAGATACTAAATTTCAACAACTAATTCATAAAAAAATTCTTTATTCTTTCCGTGCATCTAGGTACTCTCCCACTTGCATCCCCATGTATCAGTTATAATTGTATCTGGAAAAAAAAAAGTAAAATATAACGAGCTCGACAACCCAGTAAGCAATGATTAGCCTTTTAGAATGTAATATAATATCAGTATATAGATACAACTTATTATACGAAACAAATAATCTATAATTATTATTACTTTTTTAGTTTTTATTATGTCATGTCACTTAATCTTAGTTCTTATGATGTCTTATCCTTTAATCCTGCTATGCTGGAGCTTGTTTCACCCCCAAAGATAGGTATCGGGACTATGCCTCATGGTTTAGGTATCCACCAATGTATTACCCCCATAGGTAGGGTATCGCTACAGTACTACACACCATGTTCTAGGCATCCATCAATATATTACCCCACAGGCAGGGAATCCAATCATTTAACATAATCAAATTTAGAAATTTTAATTTAGTTTCATCATTCTTCATTAAATGTTATTCATGATCAATCCAACATTTTTATCAATTCATCAAAAGTAATAAATAATTAATATCAACTATGATCATAGCAATTAGGATTAATATCTAAGCATACAATATTCATATAATAAGCATCACAGAATGATACATATTTATTTATTTAAAAACATAATAAATTCTGTAAGGTAATCACCATTTACATAAGGTTTAGAATCTTTAATTCAGTTTTATCATCTTTCGTTAATCTTATTCATGATTAGTCCAATATCTTTATTAATTCATCAAGAGTAATAAATATTTAATATCAAGTATACTTATAGTGATTATGATCAATATATAGGCATGTAATATTTATATAATAAGCATTGTAGGATGATACATATTTATTTGTTTAAAACATGATAAATCCCAGAAGATAATCATCATTTACCTTTCTAGATAAAAATTATTAGAAACTAATCCTTGCTCAAGGGCTCCATCAACCTTCTTGATCCATCAATCTTCTTGATCCTTGAACCTTCATGTTCTCCATCTTTCTGAACTAATGGTTTGATATCAAAGAATCTTCATTGAGCCCTATTTATAGAGAGATTTTTTAAAGCTAATAGGTTTCATACTCTTCATAAGATACCAAATTTCTAAAACAATTAACCTTCCTAATTTTAGTAAGATATTGATTCCTTTAGGAAACCAAAGAGATAGATATCTATTAATGTTTAAAAAATAGATTCTTTACTAATAAAGCAAATAGATTTTATATTTTTCATAATATTAATATTCTAAAACATATAAACTTTCGAGTTTAATAGGATATTGATTCCTTTAAGAAAACCAACGGGATAAATATCATAGATTCTTAACTCCTATGGCGAATAGATTTCTTACTCTTTATAAGACGGCAATATTCTAAACAAATAAACTTTCCCAGTTATTATAAAATACCAATCTCTTAAAGCAAATAAATTTCCTACTCTTTTAAAATAAATGGACTTTTCGGTCTTTGTAGGATTTTTTTTAAAGATGCTAAAGTGATAAATATCAATTTAAATATTTAAAAATAGATTTAGTCAAAACTAACTTACTTCTGACTTATCAAACATAAATTTTGAAATATAAAAAATTGGATAGAAACACCAAGAATCATCCTTAATTATCATCAATGGCAGTTTGTAATTTATTTAAAGTTCATCAAAACGAATACCTATTCATGAAATTGCTTCTAACTTCCTCAATTGATTTTCGATTTGAGTGATTGAAGATGCGTTGGAAAGCTAACTTAATACCAAATATCATGAATATGAATTCAATCAAAAATTCTAATTATATAATTTTTTATAATATTTTTTAAACATAATTTCATCTAATTACATCTTAATCTAAAGTGAGAGTTAGCCTAAAAGGCAAGGTCTCACCATTTTTGTAAGCAATCTCAGCACATTTTCACTTGGTCATCTTAATAACCCATTTAATGGAGAAACAACTCATTGAAGCTATTTCATTCTGCTTCATTTTGATAATTTGTCTAAGCTAGTTGGGTGCTAATTGACGTGTGAAGTCTTTCAGTGTTGGGTACTAATGACCCAGTTTTAAATCTCACCTCATCATAACTTTGCACATGTTTTCAACGATGTTCCATAGCCAAGCATCTAGGTGTCCTTTAGTGTTGGGTATGACAACCTCAAACACAAGTAGGAGATATGGCATGTGCACACACACATGGAAACTTAAAAAATGAAGGGAAATTATAATTGTTATCTAACAAATAAAATGAAATAACTAAGAATGTTTTAGTTTAATTTATTTTCTAGGTTCATTTAAATTTTTTAAGATATGTCAAGGTACTTAAGTTGATAATTAACCAAGGCATGTTTATATTTAAAATATAATTGACCTTTCACTTAAATAGTCCATACATTTATTATGCATTTGTATCAAGGTTCATCATCTTGGTATTGGACCTCATACTGGTACCACACTGGTATAGTGTCAATATGCTTGATATATGGGTTGGTTCAACGCATTGAGACTTGGTCTGCATTGATTCTAAGTCTTTGTTTGGTTTTGGTATGATTTGGTACTCTCAGCTTGGGTGATACCTGCACTGCAACGGCATGCCACTTTGTATTAAAAACCTAACATTATTTTTCTTAGATTGCCTATATAATCTTGGCAACCTAATTAACTAAGACACTTTAGTTAAGTGTCCATGAGACCTTGATAACTTTATATTAAAGGACACTTATTTTCTAACACTAAAAACCAAGGGTCTCTTGTATAACATTGCAAGCGAAATGTGCCAAATGTCAAACACTTTTGCTGATGTCAGTAGATGCTTTTTAGTATCTTGCCATATCATGTGTCGTGCCTAGATCTGGAAGTGGGCTCGGTCTGGCTCCTGGCCCACTAGGCTAGTTTGACTTCAGGTTGGGCCTTGGGCTAGTCCCAAGCTAATTTGGGTCTTTTTTGGACTTCAAATTATAGCCCAAAAAAATTTTGGGCTGGGCTTAGGTTGTCACTTGGCCCAGCCTAGACTTAGCCCAAAGAAGTCTTGAAGCATTGGCACTTAATCAGACCTTTGTTCAATTTCTCTCCACTAAAGTTTCATAGTATAACTCATGAACTTGATACCACAATAATTAGAGCAGTTTTGAATATCTCTTTTATTCTTATAAATCGATGCTCTTCATTCATTAGGCATTTTTTCAGTTTATAAAATCTTATTAAATAAATTTAGCATCCAAGTTATTCAAGAATCACCTAAACTTTTTCAAACTTCTATAAAAATTTTATCAAGTTTTCGTAGCTTTTTTCCTACTTTTATTTTTTATAGCCTCTTTTACTTTAGATGTCATAATTCTACAAGTATATACCATAACTTTATCCTCAATGGATCTAGTAAGGCATACTAAATTATCTACATGATTTTTATTTAATAATTTATTAAAATTGCTTTTCCATCTTCTTTGATCTCTTTCTCCTTATTCAAAACTTTTTGATCATTATTTTTAATTCCTTTAACTTGAAACATATCTCTAGTTTTTCTATCTTTTACTTTTGTAATTCTATATCTATCATCTTTAGATTCTAGCTTATGATTTAATTTCTCATATGCCTTACATCTAGCCTTTCATATCGTCTTTTTAACTTCTTTCTTAACTATCTTATAATTTTTATATGCTTTTTCATTCTTATATTTTGGTAGTTTTTTATAGCACTCTTTTAGCCTTAAGTGCTAATTAAACTTATTCTATCATCCAGTCTTCTTATTATATGGTTTTTTTTTTCTTTTTTGACTATCCTAACACATCTATAGCTACTTTTCTAATACTATTAGCCATTTCTTTTTATATGATATTAATCTCTTCATTTATACTCTATTTTTCTTCCTTTATCACTCTATCTTTAAAATTTATTAGTTTCTCTCCTTTCAAATTCTACTACTTAATCATTGGATTCTTATACCTTGTAGTCCTCCTTCATTTTTGCATACATACATCCATAACTATTAATTTATGTTGCGTAGTTAGGCTTTCACCTATTATAACTTTATAATCTTTTACAAAACACTATCAATTTTTATAGTAAAAAGAAATCATTTGACTAGCATTATAGCTACTTTTAAAAGTTATGAAATGAGAGTCCCTCTTTTTAAAAATATTTTGACTAATACTAAATCATATGCCATCGTAAACTCTAAAATGGCATTTCTTTCACCATTTTTATCTCGATATTCATAACCTTCATGTACTCTTTCAAAACCCATATTATACTTTCCTACATGTTCATTCAATCTCCTTCGAAAAATATTCTCTTGTAGAAATCTTTTGAATTAGTCCATCCATATCTTTCCAAAAACTTTGCTTTACTGCACTATCTAAACCTACTTGAGAAGCATAAGCAGTAATAATATTTATTGACTCCTCATCTAGTACTAATTTAATTAAAATTATTTTATCTCCTATCTTTTAATTCTATAACTTCATCTTTTAGGCTTTTATCTGTAATAAATTTTACTCTTTTTTTAGTTCCATCTTGACCTGTATGTCAAAGTTTAAAACAATCAATCTCTTTTGCTTTTTCACCTATCACTTGGTCTTCTGCAAGCAAGCTACGCTAATTCTTTTTCTAGTTATTATATTATTAATTTATTAATTTTTTTGTTACTGATCCTATATTCGAAGTTGCTAAACGTATTTTATTTTATTTTTTGAACTAATTTCTTTACCCACATCCATTCATGAAGGTGTGGGAACCCTTGCTTACTTTCCATCATACTCAGACGCCGATGTGATGTTGCTTCGGAGATTGTCCTAACTACCCTTGTCATTTTCAGTAGACCTGGGATCCAATGCAGCTTGTCAGTTTCGAAGGATGTCCTAGCTTTATCGATTTTCTTTATTTGATTCATGTTCATAGGGTATAATTATAGTTTTACGGTGACCGTCAACCTACCACAATCCTCCTTTATCTAAGCTTGGGACTAGTTGTGTATAAGAACTTCGTACATAGGCTGAGTTAACTACATTTTGCATTGCCACATGAAATCATGGGTCAACTTAAATCATGACGGATCGATTTCAAACTATGGGTTTGACTAATAATTTAGCTTTAATTTTAAATCAAGGTTATTTAGTTTTGGTATCATTGGGTGCAACCAAGATATATTATCAAGCATTGAACCTACGCTATATTGAGGGTTGTTTTGATAAATGGTATCTAAGTGTACAAATGGATATGCCCCCACCACCCTTAGTGCAGCATTTTTTAGCCTACAAATTCTGTTTCGAGTTTTTTATTATGTTTTCTTATCTCAGTGTTATGTTTTTGCAAGGAAGAAGGTGCGAGTGTCATGCTAATCATCCTAGTCATAGTTTTTGTGCAGAAATACATATAATATTAATCACATAACATGGAATTTAAAATATATAAAGCATATAGTATTAAGATTAGCATTTAATAAATAATTGGGTGGCTAAAAATCATGGGTCTTATATTGCAAGAGCATGCTGATTGATGGACTAATGTAGAGCAAAGAAATCTAGAAGTAACACTACTCATGTGACTCATAAATGAAGAAAGAAACAGGGTCAGTTACACTAAACAAAGGCAATGCATTATACTTTATTCATCTTATTGTTGTTTCTGATGCAACAATTAGATATGGCGTACTTTCATTTAAAAATTCTTCCAATTGTTCCAACATATAGAATCCATTTACATTAATTAACAAGTCTAAATTTTCATTCTGCTGAAATCGTCAAAGTTTTAGAACAATATTATCTGATAACTAAGTTTTTGCTTTTTTCCTAGAACTAGGTTGGGAGTAAATCTAGCCAAAAATTGGTGGGGCCTGGATTGAAACCCAGGTCATTGGTACCCTAATGACTTTCCCAACTGCACCATTATCCAATAAAGAATTAGTAACTGTTATTAGCTAAGTTTTGTTTTCAACTAATCATAGGAAATATTACTTGTATTGTGCTTTAGTTAACGATTGGAGGTGTCTTTCTTATTTTTGTGTTTGAATAAATCCTTATGTTCTTAAATTTTACAGTTCAAACCAGGATACACATTTCTTGTTTTGGGATTTTTATTTGTCTACATGCTTGTGTTGAAGTAATTGTTGGAACATGTGAAACTTCTTGATTCATTACATCTTTCGCTGGTCTTATTATATATGATGTTGAAATATGTCCCAAAGTCTGCTTCTCCCCTCTTTTCTCTATATTGGAGACTTGAACTGGCATCAAGATTTTATCTATATACCTTCTTGCCCTTCTAGATTTTTTTGTTTTTAGAAAAATGTGGTACCTTTTGTCCTTTATATTATGTCAATTATTCAAGTAATAGATGTAATGTCTTTGATTTTCAAATGTTGAAACCAGTAGAGCTTTTGATAAATTTATGCCCGTTTCAATGCCTCTAAGATCAATGTATTGAAATTACCTTCTTCCATTTTTTTTTCCCTTTCCCCTTCGGATAGTGAGAATCAAACAAGCAAGAAACAAGGTAAAAGAAGGCGTTCCTTGTCTTAGCCTGGTGTACTGCTTGGTTTGGGGTTAGTTCATAGCAAAATGACTTCAATATGAACCCAAATTGCTTGATACAAATCAGTTCAAGCAGTTGAGTGCGTTTAGGGTGGCCCGTGCCTATATTGGCCCACCCTATGTATAGAGGAGAGCTCGATTCCGTATGAACTAGGAGAGTGGAGTTGCATACCAAACCAACATGTTCCTTGATCCTTAAGTACAATTGAGTTGTTAACTTGGTTGACACTTGTAGTCTAGACATAGAGCTTATAGCCAGTGCATAATTTCAGATTGCGTTTGATTTTTGTCCATGATAGGTTGGACAATGTATTACCTCGTTAATTTGCATGCCTTTGTACTTTCCCTTAACTAACATAAGGTCATCGATTCCAGCAAATGAAATAGGAGCTTGAAGTAAAAATGATGAAAGACTTGTTATTCTAGCTACTCATAAAAGCTATGTTTTGATTTTTTTTAAAACTTATTTGAGGTACTAAAAAGTGTTGTGCTTTGGTAAAGTTGCTTTTATGTTTTGAAAGCTATGGTAGTATTTTCCTTGACAAAACCAAATGTGCCTTGGAATGACAAATGGTTACTTTTTTGCCATTTTGAATATATATCTAACACAATTCAGGTCAATATGCTTTTCATATAGGACATATGGTTGGTTTTAGAAATGCAAGTATGTTTAAGTTAGTTTTGATTAATTTAGTGCATTTTCGATGTTAATATGTTTCTTTGGTTTTGGGAATGTGATTATGTGTCATTCATTTGGCTTTTATTTTGAACTTGATGTCCTATTATTCCCTTTTCCTAACTTCTTGGAGGGCTTATTACTAAACTTTGATTCATCATTGTTTTGAGAACAACATAACTTATGTACAATATTGTATTTTCTTTTAGACTTTCTTCCTTGGCATATTCACTTGTTTGGTTGTGGACTTGCAATTTTTTTTTTTTTTTGGTTGTTAGGTTGGTCTGTGAGGATATTAGTGGGGGCCAAGAAAAGACTCCTATCCCAGTGACAAATGTGGTTGATGATCCACCAGTTGCTCCTACAGGCAAGCTATATTATAAACTTTAGCGACTTCTTCAAGTCATGATGTATGATTGAGATCACAGCGCTAGTTTAGGATGAATCTCTTAACAAGATTTGAAAAATATTCTTATGCGTGGTGTCATTTTTGTTTCACTGATATTACAACTCTTAAGCATCTTGCATTTTATCTACTGCTCATTATTACTAGTCGTGACAATAATTGGGAACATTTAGTCAATTTAGGTGAATGGATGAACAAATGAGCTAGTAAAAGCAGATGCTTGAAATCCAGTGTTCATATCATAAAAAACAAGAATTTGAATATGTATATTCATCACCAAGGTCTCAAATACTGATATTGGACCTCATACCTGTTCTTTTGCAAGAGTGGTGTGATTCCAAGTATCAACACACGGTGTGGGACTGAATCGTCCATTGATTCACTATGGACCAATGTTGAAAACTTGCCATAATGATACAATACTATTCGTATTAATGTTGAAAACTTGCCAGAATGATATGTTACTATTTGTACCATCCTGTCATGGTGGCATTTGAAACCTTGCACATCACAAATTTGCCATGTGACTAATCAGTCTTAGGATGTATCAACAAAAATGCTTAGCTTCTATTATGAGAAAGAAGAAAAGGGATGCAAAATTGTTTGACCAAGCTAATTAAAAAGGTAAAAAAATACATGAGACAGAAATGAGAAGGAAATAAAGACAGTACCAATAGGAAATCATTGCTGCCATTTGTACCTTATTGTGATGAATAAATCATTGTTTGTTCAAATCAAACAGTATAAAGATGGGAGGGACAATGGTTGTTGTTAAGGTCTAGATTATCGTACCTTGATTTTGTTAAGTTAACCTCCTTTTTAAACAATTATATATACACCAAGTTAAGGGTAATTTGAAGGGTCCCTTGTTGCATCAGCTTAAAATGAAAGCGACTCCTTGGTGTGGCATTCAATATCTTGAGGGTTTATTTAATTGCATGAAACTGAATTTTTCATAGTTGGAAATGCATGTGCTTGAAATTGCAACAATCCTAATTACATAGTAGTTATTGGGTTAACAATGTGCGCAATTGTAGTAAAAAAAAAAAAAGAAAATCTGCTTGTGTGGACTGCTATTTCAGGAATATTATTTTTTGTTGTGATAATGAGAGATCCTTTGGCCTTCCCTAGATTGGTTACCTCAAAGTTATTCTAGTGTTGCCTTGGCCTCCCTATGCTAGTGCCTTGTTCTTCCTCTAACATTTCCATCCCATCATCATTTAGTTTCTCCTTGTATAACTAATAACCCCTATATTTTCTTTTTGAATTGTAGTTCAATGACAACTATTTGGGGCTACAACATAAGGCTTGGTCTCTCATTCATTCTTGCTTCCTCCTTCATTTAAATCCATTTTACAATCATTTGATTTCTCTTCACTAAATATTTTGATATCTTCCCCCCTCTTTCATAACCAAGGTCTACTGAACCATCTTGAATTAGGCAGTTTGGGTGTGCCGAACCAGACTAGCTAGTAACCGAGACAATTCAGCCACCTAATTTGTTCCCAAGTCAAAATTGGCCTGAACTGAGCTGAACCATTCAGTTCCACCTGGTTTCAACCAGATTTGGGTTGTTCTGAAGTTGAATTGGATTTGATTCTTTCATAACCCTTCCCTCCTCTCTTTTCTAATCCTCCTTGCCTCCCTTGTGGAGGATGTCAGGGGAATAGCCATGCCCTTGTCCTTCTCCATTTGTTGAGTAAGAAAATTGATACTTGAGTGAATAATGTAGTTCACACCTTCATGTCGTATTTGCAAAGTAATTATTTTTTGGGAAACCTTCTTGACTTATTAAAAGAATGAGTGGTAGAATGAAGTTGAGAATGGGCTTGAGTTCTTGTCCCATTACTTGGAGTTGATCTGGAATGTGACACTTCTTTTCTCTTGTGATTGCCCTTGCTAGGGTTAGGGTTCCATCGTCGTTGCTATAATTGACAATGACAAAAACAATGAAGAGTCTCTCTCTCTCTCTCTCTGTCTCTCTCTCTTGCCATGTTGCTATCTCTCTTTCTCGACACAATGCTCTTGCCACCATAGATGATAACAACATCTATTGAAGGCTAAAGATTGCAGAGAGGAGGATCAAGGCATGCTTGTCCCTCCCTCCCTATATCTCTTCCCTCCACACCCCCCAACCACTCTCTGCCTCACTTTCCCTCTCTTTGCTTTTGTTATTCCTCGAGTTGTACCATATACCATACCATACCAAATTGCAAACTAGTTGATATGACCTTTGGTACTAGTTCGTCGAACCTAGGTCATAATTCTATTGATGATAAACATCAAATGATAGAGACAAACCTTATTGCCATCCACCCTTCCACTATACCACCATCGTGTTAAAATGAAATTATTAGAGTTCTTGAGCTCCTTGATGTAGTACTTGTTTGGGCCAAGGGTGTCATGAAACTCACTGAGGGTTAGAGTCTTGAGGAAGTCTAGAGACAACTGATGCAATGGGCATTGTCAAGGCATCCTTTTCTTGACCCAAAGGGTGGGAAGTATGATGAAGTGGGGATAAAACATGATTGGTGGTTGAAGGGGTCTAGGAATGACCACCCTTTCTCCTTTTAGTGTTCTCTAACGCTTGTGGAGGAGTACGTGCCTAAGATGTTGTGGCTATGGTGGTTTGCATTATCAAAACTTGGAGAAATGGTAGAAAATCTTCATGAATGGCGTGGGAGTAAAGATGGGAAGGGATGAATGAGGTAGGGAATAAAGGGAGCAATATCTTGAGTTTATGGACCATTTATGGGGAGTTATTGAGTAATGCTCCTACTTTTGTAGATTTTACTATGATCATTTTGGTCAAACTGGAAACTTTAATACTTAAAGCAAAATATATAGCAATGAATTCTTGCGAGTTATTGTTTATATGAAACTGAATCGCATTGTTTCAATCGAGCTTTTAAATCTCGTAGAACAAAGGTACTCGGTTTTTCTATAAAACGAGACGTCCCGCGTTCCATCCCATCTTGATTTTTGATCTGATCAGATGTTTTGGCATTTGCTTGGGATTTTTTTTCTTAAAAAGATTTATTTGTGATGCTTTAGTATTTTATTCAATTTTTAAACATATATGAACTTCAAAAGTTATATCTTTATGATAATTAGATCGATTTAAAATTGAAATTATAATATATTATGGTCGAGACAGGATAGAATGAGTTAACTGAGATTAGTTTCTAAATTTTTTTGGGACCAAGATGACGATTTTTGGGACAAGATGTCTTCGTCATCTTGGTCCCCAACTCACCGAGACTTAAATCATTTGTCTCAATCATACTATCTAGACTTCGTTGTATATTGTTATTTGTAGCCAAAAGGCTTGTAGAGGGTTTAGTGGTAAAATGTTTGCTACTTGTGATGGATATTATTTTGTTCCATAAGACCAACTGGCACAAATTTTAACGCAATGTCAGCACTATGTGATACATCAAAAGATTGGCTTCCCTAAATTATAACATACTGGTCATGCGAACACTTCAATAAGAGTTATTTCTGTGCCATAAATTTGCTCATAAAAACCCGTAAGTGCCTATGGAAAAAATTCGTTAGTGCCACGAAAAGAAACAAATTTCATACGTGCAAAAATTCATTACTGAATTATCTCATCACCCTTTTGGATTCATTTGGGATTCTGAGTTGGTCTTATGTGTCCATTACAAATCCATTTTGCCTAGCTTGAGTCCTTATCAGTCAAATAGCAAAGAATGAGGTTACACATTTGCTATAGAGTTGGATGGAATGAGAAAGGGAAGGAGGGAGGGGAAGTGAGTGAGAGTTAGAGGGGTTTAGAGAGACTATCTTACTGTGAGCTAGTTTGGTGGCTTGGAGATAGCAGTGGCTGCAAACATACAAATGGGAACATCTATTATTTGAGAGAAAAATTAGCCAACTGGTTCAACTGCGGTCAACTTGCAGTGGAATCAAGCCGATGACCAAGAGCCCAAAACAAGCTAATGTGGGTGGTTGGTTTTAGAATATTGGTGATTCTTTTGTTTGTTAATCTGGCAACTTACACAGGGCTGTCTTGTAAGCAGATTGCTGCTGTCTGTTGATGGTTGTAATTACTGTTATTTGGTAACTGCTACAGTGGGGATGACACATCATTTTGCCTGATTGTTTGCATTAAACTCTTTTGGTTTCTCAATCATCTCTAGGTTTTATATATGACAAATCATTACGAGTTGCTGGAAATTTGAAGATCCCTGCAAATGCTGTTGGGTGTAAATGCAAAGGAGACTGTATAGATCCAAGAACTTGTGCCTGTGCTAAATTAAATGGCTCAGATTTTCCATATGTGCACAAGGACGGTGGCAGGTGTGTACTGTCATCTTCTTGTACTTCTTGGACTGCAAGCAGCTGTTTCTTACTATGAATTTCACATGACAAATTAGTGACATTAATCTGGCATCTGATTATATGTTTGCATTGTTTATACAAGTATTTACTTTTCATCACTCAATTAATTTGGCTTTGTTGTTAAAATTCAGATATAATGCTAACGTGAGGTTTAAGCGCTGTTGTCAGGGGCGTGCCACCTACTAGCCTGTATGGCACACCATAGTGAAACACATGCCATGTCATGCCTTGATGAAACAAAAGAAAGGGGTTTTGAAGCCCTTTTCTTATTAAAAAAAAATAAAGAACAGGCAGTTTGTAGGTGCTCAACTCAACTCAACTCAACTAATCTAAGCCTTTTTCCAACTATATGGGGTTGGCTACATGAATCTACTTCCTCCACTCTTCTCTATTTAGGACCAATCGACATTTAAATTACATATAGTTATATATTTTTTAATTATTTCTGCCCATGTTAGTTTATAGGTGCTATGCTGACTTATTTCAAGGTTCTCTGTGCCAGCCGAGCTTGCATTTTTATCCCTGTTTGAAAATATATTTTGCATGTCCTACATGCAGTATCATGCCATAATTAGTCCAATGTTGTATGCCAGTCCTCGAGCTATTGAGTCTCAGTTGTTGTCCATCATCAATTCATTCATGTGGATTCATGAGTATCTGAGTTTAACACTAGCCATGCAATTGTATCCAAATTGTATCCTTTTCACATTTGTGTGTCAGTTTTAGGAGGCTTAGCATTGTGTGCCTGTGCAATTCCTCTTGGGTTGGGGGTGGGGACTGTATGGCATTTGTCTCCTAAATATCTGATTTCATGTGATACTTTTGTCCCATGGTTTCTCAAAGTTCATTATTTACTATTAGAATAGAAGTTTTATTACATCTTCTCAGAACTAATTTCTTCTGTGTTGCTTCTTTAGATTGGTCGAAGCTAAAGCGGTTGTATTTGAGTGTGGTCCTAATTGTGGATGCAGTATTAACTGTGTAAACAGAACATCCCAGCAGGGTTTAAGATACCGCCTAGAGGTTGTAATTACCTGGCCATTATTTCTTGATAAGTGCTCTTCTAATGCTGCTTGTTTTTGTTCTAAATAGTCTGCCTGACTTATCTTTGGTTTACTACATTGCTATAGGTATTCCGCACACCTAATAAAGGTTGGGCTGTTAGGTCCTGGGATACCATTCCTTCTGGTGCTCCAATTTGTGAATACACTGGAATACTGAAGAAGACCGATGAGGTTGAAAATGCATCTGAAAACAACTATATTTTTGATATAGATTGTCTGCAAACAATGAAAGGCCTTGATGGAAGAGAGGTACTTATAATAGACAAGATTTCTTTTCTTTTGTTGTAGAGTGGCTGTTTTGAATGAGAATAATGCATACAACTGACCTAAGTGGAGATTGATGCTTGCATATTTGTTTGATTATTCATTTCTTTTATCTTTGCTCTTAAGTTCTAGAAAGTGAATGCCTGTGCGTCAATACCACTCAGCAAACTGTAGAGATAATATCTCTCTAGAATTGTTTTGACATCTTTTTCATGTAATGTGATGTTATCCTGTAGTGAATATAGCTTGATTATTACATTTTGTTCCAATATCTAGATCAGATTGAACCTGCGTGTATATTGGTTTGCCCTTGTTTGTTGATTTATTTCTACCTTTCTAGAGTCCAATGTGGAAATGCTTTGGGTTGGGTTGGTCTAGATCAAAGTCAAACCCCAAGTTTATTGTGTTGGCTTCAAGTGTTTTCAGGATTGAGGTCAAGAATCATCTAGACATCAAAAAATTAGTTAGATTCTATACAACTCTTTTTTAGGTACCAGAAAATAATGTATTGGCATTATAACTAGATATCAGGAAACACATGAGACCATTCTGGATTATAGCCATCTTGGTTCCATACAACTCATTGAAAAAAGACATGCGAATTATGTATATGTTTTTAATAAACATTCATAGGCTTTCTACCACGTTCATTTAAAGGTTGATAACGATTTTTCTCCCTGCTGGTTACCGTTCCTTGTTTTGTTGAATGCTTGTATTTTCCCCTAGTTGGCCTGAGCTGAGAATTTGGCACCAATTTATAATGAAGTAATTAGGTACATAGTCAATTTAAACATTCTAAGTTTGATGCATCTTGATTTAAAAGATTTACCTAGTCTTGTTGGTTAAACTTTTAGAGTTTAGGTTCATTAATTGCATTGTTGAGTTGAGCTGACCCCATGTAGTTGGGGAAAGGCTTAGATGAGTTGAGTTGAGTTCATGCATTGCATTGTTGTTATCATACACTGTAGTTGAGCAATCGCCATACTCTACTCCAACTACAGTAATTTGAAGTTTTGGCCAGAACTCTGAAATGAAAATGGAAGCTTTTAATTTTTTGGTTGAAAGTATGAAACTAGGTATATATAGGAATTTCACCCTAAACTAGCAATACCAGCTTTTAAACATGATAGCCATTTGGATTTTTATTTGTTATTCTCCTGAAAAATTTGAAATGAAATATTACACTCTAGACTAGAGTGATGTGAAACATGATAATATGTGTAATACATATGCATGTGGATGCATGCATGTCACTTGTACATGCATCTATTTTCTCAATAAGAAACCCCCAAAAATAATGTACTCAAAGGTGAGTTTCAGGCTTTTCCCTCCAGCTCTGTCCCATTTTCTCACAAGAATGGGACAGGATGGTCAGGATGCCTCCTGTCCCACTAGGACTTAAAGCTTTTGTTTGAAAGTGTTGTGTTTTTTCTTTTGTTTGACCTTTACATATTTCTTTTTGTAATGTATTTCAATTTTTTTATTGGATTTTTCTTACTATTTTGTGATTTGAATAATGAAAATCATTGAAATTAAACTCATAATGTGTGCTTTTTTTTTTTTTTTTTTTTTTTGCACGCGGGGGGGGGGGGGGGGGGGGGTTTGAGGCTTAAAGCCTTGCTTTAGAAGTGGTGTGTTTCTTCATTTTTTGACTTTTACATATTTCTTTTTATACTGCATTTCAAATATTTTATTGGATTCTTTTTACTATTTTGTGAGGAGTTATGAAAATTATTGAAATGAAGCTCATTATGTGTGTCTTGAAATATAACCAAGATTTTAAAATCTACCAGCAATTCCATGTATGGTTTTATTTAGTTAATCCCGATTTTTCCAGTAACCAGTCTGTGTAATGGATCATTGCTTGATGTTAGTTTAAGTTGCTATAACTTTGGCAAAGCCTGTTATCAGTTATCTGCTTCATGCAAATTTCTTATGGCTTGAATTTACTTTAATTGCTGATAGATCTTGTATTTTTTATAGGCTGCAATGAGTTTTCATAAATGCTGTACCTTGTTAAAAGGATGAAATAATACCTCTTCATATTTCACTGCCTAGTTTTCATGTACTTCCATAACTGAATTTTATTCTGTCAGAAAGTTTCACTGCATAGCCATTTTAACTTGCTTTCTGTTTGGTTTGACAGCGGCGGCCTGGGGATGTCTCTTTTCTTACCAACTTTGATGACAAAATGTCAGAAGTGCCAGAGTATTGTATTGATGCAGGCCGCATTGGCAACGTTGCTAGGTTCATCAACCATAGCTGCCAACCAAATCTCTTTGTCCAATGTGTTTTAAGCTCACATCATGACATCAAAATAGCTAAAGTAATGTTATTTGCTGCCGACACTATTCCTCCCTTGGAGGTAATGGCACTGCCTTAATTTCACATTTTCCATATTTAAATCTCTAGCTAGTTATTTCTATGATTCTTGTTGTCTTGTCCACTTGGCTGTTTTTGATATATAACAGGTTTCTTTTGCAGCAGTGTTCATCTAATGCACATGAAGATAAGATCAAGTTGTCAAGTCTTCTAGTCAATTTTAATTTATAAAAAAGTCATTCCCATCTTGACATCTACAATATCAACATAAGTAATGATAATGGATACTATGTGTGAGGGATTCACAATGTATGTTATGATGAATTGATCAAATTCATCCAAATTAGTTTTGTTTACACAAGTCTGTGCCAGCCATCAGGTTCAAGGACTTGCTAGAAAGATTAGGATGCCTTCAATTGAGAAGCCTCATGAATAATGTTAAATACATTAATTTGTTGTTCACTCAAATTAATATGGCTTAATCTTGGGCATTCCCATATTACATAAATGGATTAATAAGTTTACATATGCTTTACATTGATTTATAATCTCCTATTTGTTCTAACATGGTACATGATGGTGAAGATATTTATATAATTTAATGAGGGCCAAAAGTGTGTTATTTGGACTTCAGTTTGCTTGTTAACATAGCTTAAGCCGTATGCACACTTTAAGTTTTACTTGATGTAGGGTACTGGTTCATGTTTGGTGAGTCCTATATATAGGCCATTGAACTTGTAGACTGTTTATATATGTTGCCTTGCTTTTATGAGCAATCGCATGGATGCCATGTGCATGTATGTATTTGTATGTAAGTCATGGACCTTACAGGGCCTACTTTGGGCTTAATTAAGGTTGTAGCCACAAATGTGCTTGACTTGCCTCATGTGGCCCAATTTGTTCATATTGGACCTGCATGTAAATTTTGTAACTTGGTGGAACTAGTGAGGCTTGGCAGGGCCAAAATTTTAATGATATAATAGTGTAAATTTTGTTAAAATCATTTATATCTCCATGAATGATTTGACCAAAATTCACCAAACATATTGGGAGACAAGCATAAAATATATGGGAGGAGAAAACATCCGGTTTCTACTTCTTAGATGGTAACTAGCTGTATTGCCATGCCTGCACCCAATTTTTGAATCCATTTTATCTGAGTCCATGTATCCCAAGATTCGGAAATGAATCTGACCCTTTGACATGCAGTACCATTGCATGCATGCATATGTTTTTACAAATGTGTATATACTCTTTTAAGTCTACTCCTTTTACTGAGCTTGAAAGTTGCGTTTTTTTAAAAATATCAGTGTTTGTAACTTTGTCTTAATCTACCTGACATCTATGCCATGATAGTAATGACTTAATTAAATTTGTCAAGTCAATCCTTGGTAACTTGATAGGTCTCAATTAAGGGTTTAGCCTATAAGCATAGAAAATTGTTCTAGGAAAAATTAAGGGACCATTTGGTTAATCAACATGATGATTTTCCTTGGTGATAGGATCATCAGTGATTGGATTACTAGTGATCAAACATCTTGCTGTTTGGTACGAGATATTTTAATAATCAAAGATCACCGGTGATCATAGGTCACCATGTTTGATATACCATTGGAATAAAGATTGTCATGTATACAATACTAATAACACCCTTAAAAATTTATTTGCATAATATCTTATAATATTGCATATTATAATATTATTATTATATCATATAATATTTATATAAAATATATTATAATATAAGATTAATAAAAATATAATTAATATAAAAATATGTAATATACAATAATATATTTATTATATATAATAAATATAAATAATAATATTAATTACTATGTTAGATATATAATCTATTAATATATTATATAAAAATAAGGCTAAACTACAGAATTAACTCCTATACTTAGGGGGTTATGTCATTTTGGTCCTTAAACTTTAAAAAGTTATAAAAATAATCCTAAACTTTTTATTTTGTATCACTTTGATCCCTACCGTTAAATAGAGGAGATGTGGCAGCATACGTAGTAGCACATGTGGCATCTAAGTGGCAAAAATAAATTTAAAATCCATAATTAACCCGTTAACCCATTATTTAATAATTTAAAAAATATTAAAAAAATAAAAATAATCTTTCTTTGCCCTGATTTGTTCTAATTTGTGAATGCTCATGTGCTTCCCCTAGAGCAAATCAGGGTGGGAGGAGATTATTTTTATTTTTTTATATTTTTTTAAATTATTAAATAACGAGTTAATGGGCTAGTTATGGATTTAAATTTATTTTGTCACTTGGATGCCACATGTGCCGCTACAAATGCTGCCACATAGGATAAAAATAAACGTCTTCCCTATTTAACGGTAAGGATCAAAGTGTTACAAAACAGAAAGTTCAGAATTATTTTTATAACTTTTTAAAGTTCAAAGACGGACACAATCCTCTAAGTACAGGAGTTAATTATGTATTTTAGCCTAAAAATAATATAACATATAATACATAGTTAAATATATTAATATTAATAATACATTGTGTATTATAATAAATTATAATATTATAAATTTAATATATATTAATTGCATATTAATATTATAACATGTATTAATATATTATATAATATATTATTATATAATACTTATATGTTATGGATATTATATATATTATATAGGAAAGAGAAATTGACAAATGTAGAGATAAAGTTATCCTAATATTTCGATGAAGATTATCACCATGATGATCCAACATTCTGATCAGTTGGGTGGGATTAAGATCTCTTTGATATTAATCCCATGATCACATGCCACCTCCAAAATGGGGATACCACAAGATGATTTTATCATCATCCTAAGATTAAAGTTACCATAATATTTCAAAGATCACTGTGATATTTCAAAGATTACCTCATACCAAACACTACCTAAAGGCTTGTTTGAATGCTAAGTCATGTTGTTTGGTGATAGCATGATTGGGATTTAGGATGTACCTTGGGATGACAATTAGTTGGGTCGAGTCATATGCAAGTCAGGACAAAATTTGTCAACCTAGACCTATTTAATAGATAAGTCAAAAATTCTGATCTGAATTTGACCTTTTATTAAACAGGTAACCTTACTCGACCCACATAACTTATTATTAAATGAGTCAAATCAGATGAAATGGGTTAAACATGTTAACGGTGCTTTTAATGAGCTAAGTAGATTTAGAATTGGCTAAGTAGGTCAGATTAAATAGATTAGATGGGTTTTAAATGGGTTAAATGGGTCTTAAAACAAGTTATTCAGGTTAGGTCATGATTTGACTCAATTTTAACTGATCAAGGGTTAAATGGATCAAAAGTCTTAAGGCTGAACCTGATCCATTTAATAAATGGATGAAAACAAGTAGACCCCATTTATGACCCAAACACATTTACATCAAACCCAAAACTGCTTAAAACAGGTTGGTTACAAGTTGGATAATTAGGTCGAATCATAAATTGCCACCTTTGGGCATGTCGTACTAAATCGTGGTGGAACTGGGTCAATTTGTTGGTTTGGTATGGGACCCCATCCATACTAACTCGAACTGGTCTGAATGGTTATGCTCAATAGTGATTGATGCCATCTCAGCACCGACTCATTTGTCCAGTTTCAAGCGATACCATTGTAAAAAGCACTCGAGCTTTCTTGGTACAAGATCCCTACCATACCATATCTGTTATTCCCCATTGAACTGGTAATATATCGGTTTAATATTGGTGCTAGATTGCACATGTTAAAGGAATTTGAAGGGTTTGTTTGGATCTTTGGAGGGGAAGGAAGGAGCAGGGGGAAGGAAAGGTTGTTACCCTTACTTTGTTTGGAAAGGAGGATAATTTGCATTATCTAGTTTGGATAAAAGGGGAGAAAGAAGGGAAAAGTTAGAAAGAGTGATCTTTTAACAATTCATGGTAAGGATAGAGGCAGAGGTAGACCTAAGCTAACATGACAGAAATAATTAAAAAAATATAATTATTTGTAATTTAAATGTCGACTTGGTCTTGAATAGAGCAGAGTGGAGGAAGCAATTCATGTAGCCGACCCCATGTAGTTGGGAAAAGGCTTAGATGAGTTGAGTAAGAGGAGTCCAAACTAATTTGTAGGGATAAAATTGAAAAGATAGGGTAAAATTATAAAATATTCCCCTTTCCCTCTTTACCTCCTTATGGGGGTAAAGAAATTAAAACTTTTGTCGGAGAATGAAAACCTCATATCCCTCCTTATTTCTCCTCTCTCCCAAATAGGAGATTTTATGACTCGTCTCCTTCTCCTCCCCTCCCCTTCATTTCCGGAGATCCAAACAGACCTAGAGGATTTGATGCTCTTGAATCTAGTAATCATGGGTAGATATTTGGTTGGAATGTTGTTTTTTTTTTCCTGATATTCCTAAAATTTTGGTATAATTTGTATGGACTTCATATGTAGAATTACCAATTGTTGGCATTTCGTAGTGCCAACATCTTGATTGGTGATTTGAATTGTTAGGGAGTGTTATGAAGTCTTATAGTGTTTAACGTATCATAAAACCCAATAAATGAAGTGTGCAAGTCACATTGTCAGAGCTGTGGACAATCTTTGGGCTGTTGTTAAGGCTCAGTTTTTAGAATTAATGGCCCCTTCACACTTATATGTTTAGAAGCTAGACCTACTTATTCATCATTCTTTCTAGCTACATATATGTTCTTGTTTTTGTTAGAGAAACTTGCTTTAGGTTCAGATGATAATTTCAACCCTATTATTGTCTGTCAGTCAGCCCTTCAAACTCCTCACTTATCCTGAAGAGGAATGGAAAGGAAGTGAAACGATGAGAAGTATGGAACCTGGCAACATCAACAAGAATGGAGAGATGGAGATGAAATAAACAAATGTTGTGTAGAAACTTAAGCTAATATTTTTACAAATTATTTTCTATAATTAGAAACATAAGATCTACAATTTTAAATTAAACTCTGATTATAACAAAGATGAACTAACCTATGATTAACATTTACTCCTATGAAGTGTTGCGTGAATAGGTATAGCTTTGCATGTTTAAGTTTAGCATACGTAATATTGAGACATAATGTGTATGTGTGCCCCTATGTGTGTACGTTTGTGTAATATCACCATTTGCATGCACATCAAGTTTCAACAGAGACAGCATTTTGGAATTACATTTACAATGTTATCATTGACGAGCATCTTAATTGCCCCATAGAATGGCATCAATTTGAAGTGGGAGAACTTTTGTGGATTGCATCAAAGTTGAATGTGGAATTTTTAGGGTTCAAAATTGCAAAGGAAGGTTGTTTGCAATGTTGCACTTATGTTTGTATTAACCACTTTCAAATATATACATTATCATGAATAATATACAAGCATGATGCTTCATTTATTTTAAAACATTTCACTGAATTTTTAAAGCTGCAACTAGAAATGTTGTCGCTCTTTCTAAAGAATTCTGTTTCATGTCCAGGAACTCACATACGACTATGGCTATGCTTTGGATAGTGTAGTTGGACCAGATGGAAAATTTATTAAGCTGCCTTGTTATTGTGGAGCTATAGACTGCAGGAAACGACTGTATTGAGTGATTGAAGCTAATTTTTATGACTATAAGTTCTATTATTGTATAATTGACAATGCCTTACTTTTTATATTTGCTATTAGCTTAAAAGGTAGTTGCATATCTTTGGCAAGGATTTTTGACTTTTGGAGAATATGGAATATTGAAAGTGTGTTTTTGACAAATTGTGACTTGGGGACAATTGTGCTATGAATAATATGTTTTGGGTTCACAGGACGTGCTAAATGTAGGCATCCAAAATGTAAATTTGATGGTTACTGTGGTATGAGTACAAGTTGATCTCAAGTTGAACTCAATGGTTGTGTCAAATTGATGTTCTATTTTAACATTTATGATCTTCAGACAGACAGATTATCTTCTTTTCTTGTCTTTTTTTTTTTTTTTTTTGATACAAAATGTCATCTTGTATACTTTATTCAGGCAACGCTACCTAGTGTATATTTCTTTGTATTGAGATAATATCCTTTTCTATTTCTTGCATCTCGCGCTTTTAGCCAGTGGCTTAACATTGAATATCAATGGAGGAGTTAGCTATTGGTACTTAACAGTTACTTTATATGCAGCCCTCACGAGAAAGGCAAGTCAAACGTTTAAAGTAAGTTCCAGATATTGTCTTTCGGTTACTGCTGATGAGGTTATCATTTAAGGCACCTGATATGCGAACGTTTATTTTGATTAAGTATAATTTCTTGTTGCAGTATCTAACTACATATTTGGCTTGGTAGCTATGTTTTTCATATGATTGTTGTTGATGCTTTTCTCTGTTCTTCACATAAATATATGAGATTTGTTTTGCAAGCCTGTTAGATGCCTCGAAGTTTTTTCTAAGAAAAATCCTTGCTCAAGTCAATGATGAGGACTCAGAAAATCAAGAAAATCTCTAGAGTTTTTAAGAAGACACCTAGGACTTGTGCAAGAAGAATAAGAGAAATTAGAAAAATTAACTCAATTGAGATCTTGGATACCTAGAGGTGGTTTTATCATGAGCTCGAGATTATTATGAGTTGGTTCCTTTGTAAGGAACGACTCTTGACCGAGTCTTGATATTGAAGGTCTAACCCTAATAAGAGTTGGTTAACCATTTTTATGGTAAGGTTTTATGAAGAATTTACCTCAAAGATTGGTTGGTTAAGATTATTATGGTGTGGGTTTGCAAATATGGTCTCAACCACAATGCTGAAATAGCTAAAGCATATGCAAACATTTCAGTCATTTGATATCTCTTTTCTGTGCCGTTGTTTATTTGACTTGCATAGTAAATAGGTTTCTACTTGGTATGTTCTTCTCGAACGAGTATCGAGCTTATGGCATGCTAAGAGGTTGCCAAATATAGGATCAACCATTCTCCCTCTTGAGGGTTGGTCAGTAGACGAAGTGGACTAAGATGCTTTTTCAATTCCTTAAAGAAATTTTGGCATTCCTAAGTGTATTGAAAGTTCTTAGTGTTTCAAATCACTTTGAAGAAAGGTAAACGTGTCTTGATAGATTAAGAGGCCAGCCGACTCAGAGCTGCAATTTGGCCTATGAGCATTGGATATCTTCGGCTGACATAGGTGGAGTTATGTTGAGGATTGCATGTATCTTCCCTATATTGGCCTCTATGTCCTTATGGCTAACTATGAAGCTATACACTTGCTTTCTTTAAGCTTCATCTAATAAGTAACTCTAGCATTCTTTGGCTTAAAAAGATATAGCCTTGTAATAGTAAAGTTTCTTCTTAGTGATGAATATTGTCTTCTCATTTGGTTAATGTATTTTTATTTGGTTGTATTCTGAGAAGCATTCATGAAATTGAGAAGTTCATTTGTTTATTAACTAGCCCATCTTTAGTAGTAGAAAGCTATCTTTGGGACAGGTTTTATTGAGCTCGATGAAATCCATACATGTGAGCCATTTGTCGTTGGATCTTTCGTAAGGACGACATTAATAAGCCAATTAGGATAGTGTGCTTTCTTGATGAACTTGGCCACCAATTTATGGTTCTGTGCTATTTTGGAATAAATATTTTTGCTTCTACCGAACAGGTTTGCAGTTAGGATTCACTTTCAGCTAATGAATAGTGACGTCGGGATTAATTTTGGGCATGGTCACAGCCATCCATATGAATTCAGCTTGGACATGTGGGAGAGAAGTATCATCTACGAGTGGTTTTGTTTCCAATTCCTCTATTGGCTCTGCGTGTTGATCATTCTACTCATCTCGTCTCCATAGTCTTCCCTTCTGAGAAGTTTTCTTAAGGCTTCGCACTCTTCTTCAAAATAGCAACAAAGCACTATCATGCTATCGCTGTCTCCTTTTAGTTTACCCACTCCTTGATTGATAAAGAATTTCATGAGGAGGTGATAAGCTGAAAATAATGGTTTTCAATGCATTTAAGCTTTAGGATGGTATGGTAGACAACTGACACCATTACAATCATAACGTCTACCATTACGGTCTTATAGGTTAACCCTTCACCCACATTAAGTAGTAAATTGTTATTTCTTTAATTTGAGCAAGTACTCCAGTAAAGCTGATAAGAGATGCATAGATAGGTTGTAATTGATTGGCACTCATTCCCATATTCTAGAAGGCATCATTAAAGAGAATGTCAATCGAACTCTCATTGTCAATTAATATTCTCTTATTAAGCACTACGTTTTGTTTCGAAAGATTTTTTGGCCATTTCGGCGTGTTCGGCAATCGGGTGGTTGAAGTAATGATTATGGAAATGTCATCCATGCGGACAAGCTTACACTCCTTGCAGGTCTTCATTAGAGAACATAATGGCCGGCTCCTCAGACCTCGATCTTTTATTGAAGCTCCTCAGCTTGGAGCTGCTTGACGTAAGCCTCTTGCCGAGGTCTTTCTGCTTATTGCTAGTTCTCCATGTACCATGTTAATCATCCCAGTGATTGGTCGATTATCTGGTATTCTTGTTAGATTTCTTATCCATCGTTCTCAAAGGGAGGTCAGTTCCGAACAAATTGATTGAGATAGCCTCTCCGGATGAAGCTTTCAATTAGACATGGGCCCGTGGCCCGGCCTGGGCCAGCATGAGCCGGGTCGTCCTAGCAAGGGCCTGGACAGCTATAGTACCAGGCCGTGCTTGGGATAACTCAGTAAAAGGGGCCGTGTCGGGCTTGGAAAGTTCGGTCCGCAGATCAAGCTCGGCACGACACATCGCGGGCCTGTGCTGGCACGACCCAGTCATGCCAAGCCCGGCACGGCACGCGGGTCTGCTCGGCATGGCCACAAGGGCCTAATATTAAAAAAAATTTAGGTAAAATATTTTTTTAAATTAAAAAATTATTGGGAACAAATGATTTATTAATATGAAGGCATCTTAATGATGGGAGGTTTGACATAGACCTCTACCAGTTTATTAATATAAAATTCAAAATGATACATAAAGGAAGGAGGCTAGGCTTGACCTCCAGAATACAATAAGAAAGAAAAAAATAGATACGACTCACTTTAATAAAAAAAAATAAAAATATAATTATAAAAATAAAGATGACTCACTCATTAGTAGTATTATATCACATTACTTTGCTAGTTAAATCATGTCATCTTTATGCTTCTTGAAGCAGAGAAGCATCTCAACTGTCTTGACAGTCATTCTACTTCTCTTTCGTTCAGAACACGTCGATCTGCACTGAAAGCGGATTTCGATGCTACCGTGGACATCGGCACAACTAAAATATCTCGTGACATAACAGGATATTGATTGGTTGGTATTTTTTTTCAAAAATACCCTTCAATATATCTGTTATATGGCTGTTGGGGGGTTAACTGGGCCGTGCTGGCCTGACCCATGGTGGCCGTGCCTAGCATAGTCCAGTTAAGGCCGTTATGGTTCGCGGGCCATATTGGGCGAAATTTTTTTTAATGGGCTGTGCTTGGCATGACCCATTTAATAACTTTTTGAACGGCTCGATAGGCCTGGGTCGTACAATGCCAGGCGACCCAGTGCCTAACTCTATTTTCAATGGCACGGAACGACTAGTGCCTAACTCTATTTTCAATTTCAATCTTTAGCCATCTACAATCTTGTGACATGAAAGTAGTAGTACTCACTTGAATCCCTCCTCTTTAGATTCTTTTTTTTTTTTAATCTTCATACTAACAAACGAGATTTGTTTTGTAAGAACCTAGTAGAGCACTCCTTCAACCTGAGGAACCGCCACTTGCCTCTTTCCTTGATGACTTATGCTCAAAGAAAGAAGTGTTAGAGGCCTTAGAGTTTTCTTCAAGGAAAACCTTCCGACACTTAAAGTTAGTGATGAGGACTTTAGTCAATGATAGGGACTTAGCAAATCAAAAAAATCCTTGGAGAATTTTTGAGAAGGCACCTAGGGCTTATGCAGGAAAAAGAAGAAGAATTAGAAAAATTACCTCAGATGGGATCTTGCTTTGTTTTTATAAAAGTTTGGAGGTGGTTTATCATGAGTTGGATCCTTTATAAGGATGGGCTTGAGTCTTAGATCTTGGAGGAGGTTTAACCCTAATTAGATTTAGCTAACTGTTTTTTTGATAGGATCCGATTAGTTAGATAATTATCCTAATTAGACCAAGTAGACCAATTGTAGCTCATATTATATAGTAGGTTCTTTTTCCATCATGCTAACATGCTGTGTCATCAGGCCAAGCCATCTAATTAGCCCACATCAGTTGTGGGCTTAAATGTCGCAAGCCGAATCAAAGCCTTGAGTTGTCATTATTGAAGACCATTAGATGAAGTATTTTATTAATTGTAAGGATAAAGATAAAGATAAACCTAAACTAATATGAATAAAAATAATTAAAAAATATAACTATTTATAATTTGAATGTCGATTTAGTCCTAAATAAAGTAGAGTGGAGGAAGCAGATTCATGTAGCCGATCCCATATAGTTGGAAAAAGGCTTAGATGAGTTGAGCATCATTTATGTTTATCTACTAATGGTAGTTTGCAAGGGTTATTCCATTTGTATGGTTTGAACTTCATGTATAGACTAGAGATCTTTGAATCATATGATTTTTGCTAGACAGGGATGTTAGCTATAATAGATCATACTTATTGGCTTGGATCTAAGAATCCAGTCATCCATATTTTAATTGGTCAGATTTGTCTGATTCTATTATTTTGTTGCATTTTTAACTCAAAGTATTAGAGTGTCTTTTTTTTTTTTGGTTTGCTTTCTATTGTACTAAAAGCAAAGTTGTCAATTTTGTTTTGGATTATGTTTCATTTTAGCTTATGAAATGAAATATTTTGATATCGAACCATTTGATGCTTCATTTCGGAATATATATATATATATATATATATATATATAATAAAAAATTTATTCATAATTCATATTCTTCATATAATAATAACAACATAAAATAAAGAGTTTGAGTTTTTAAGAGATACGGCCGTACGACTGAAAGAAAAGGGATAGGGTAACTATGGTTTTTTTTGATATTATATATATATATATTAAAATGATCCTCAAAGGTTAATAATTCACATATTGGTTCCCGAAACATATTGGCCAAAATGATTGAAACATGCCGAAACGGCCGAAACACACGAAACGCACCGAAATGGCCAAAAAATCTTCCGAAGCGAAACGTAAGGCTCATCTTTTCGGATAAGCCACCGAAACGAAATATTTTGGCTGAAATGGCCGAAACGAAACGAAATTAACAACTTTGACTAAAGTCTAAAACCACAAAATTAGCATCTATCATCATTACTTTATGATTATGACAAAAAACTCATCCTACTATTTTATTTATGACCATGCCTACACTTATCAATATTTCAAAAAATTAACATCATTATTTAATATAACACCATTTTAAGCCCATTATATTTATTAACAACCGATGTCAAAACGACAACTATCATGAGATCATTATAGTGTCACAGTAATTGTTATATAATATAAATTAGTTTTAAAATAACATTGTTCATCAAATAATATGTTGTTAGCGATTTGGATAAATAATTGGCTTAGGCTAAAACCAGGCTGTTTATAATTGGACCGTATTCACATCTATAACAAATTTGACTGAATCGGATATCAGATTCTGAGTTCGATTGAATTTGGAATTTCGGAAACATATTCAAAGATATGCGTCTGGACATGGATACGGATATGGATTGTCTTGATTTCCTTTAGATTCGGATCTGGATGTCCGAACAATAGTAGGGCATCACTCATGATCCAAGCGAGCGATTGTCATAAGATGATCGTCTTTGATCGTTCCTAATCTTCCTTCTGATTCGAGACATTGTTCCTCGTCACATTTGAAGCTAGGGTTTCACATTCCATTCGATTTCCTTGGTGTTGGTTCTTTCCATGTGATTGGTGGTTAATGGTCATGACACAGGGCGCCTTCTCAAGCAACAAGGAGGTGTGCTCTTGATGGAATATCGAAGGCATGCATTAGGGTATCAATCAGCATCGTCTTCTCGAATGGTCAGCGAGACCTTGTTCCCATTCTTTCTTCCTCATCGATGGTTGACAACGAGAGATGAGGCATTACAAGGATCACCTCCCTCTTGAATGACTAGTGAGGCATCGGGCGCTTGGATTGGTGTGCATGCCGCCGCACGTGCAGTGCTCGATAAGACCTATTGAGCCTCAGCATGCACGTGCGACAAATCTGCACACCTGACCCATACTTGCTGCACCAGAGGACTGTGCAGCAAGTATTTTCCCTCATCATTTGTTTTCCATTGGTGACAAGTGCCCATGAGCCATCAACAATCATCACCTCTAGGTGATCGGCATGTTGAACCTATGTCCAATTGATGGTGAAGAGCTATTGATGACTCTTTTTTCTCTTTTTTTCCTCATTTTTGGACTAAATTTATTATTATTTGATTTTTTTTTTCTTTTTCCAATTCTTATGACAAGAGTATACCTTCAATCCCTTTGAAACCTATGGCATTCAAATTGTCAATGCCGACATCATCGCTCATTCAAAACTTTCCCACCTCAATTGTCTGCCTCTCTCTCCCAGTCCAAAAACCTTGATGCTAGTCCATAAGACTTTGAAGACCTTTGAAAATTGATTGCATAAAATAGTTCCATTTATAAAGTAGTGTTATAATTTTCTTTACAAATATTAGATAGTTTATACTCTAAGAGGGCATGCTGTGATCTTCTGATACGATACGTGCCTAACAAGAGATAAATTATTCTAACCTGAATTTGCAAAAATTATTGCTAGTGCAACATAAAGAAAGAAAATAAAACCTATTTTCATGGTGGATTCAGATTCTTGGTTTATTTTTTTGCTATTTTAATTTTATTAATTAATTAGTTGTTATCTTTTAATAACCGTTATTCTTAATATAATCTTCTACAGATAATTTTTTTTTCATGAAATAATTGCTCTTGATCCCCGAGGATATGATCCTGATTCACCATTAACTATAGTAGTGAGTAGGTTTTATTTTTGACCGCCAACGACAGCGATCACATATGGTTTAAACATAGAAAATGAGAACCTAGTATATGATATATTGAAAGCATGAGTTCTGAGCATAAGTTTTAAGCATGAGTTTAAAGCATGAGTTTGAGCATGAGTTTTAAAGCATAAGATTTAAGCATGAGTTTTTAAAATATGAGTTTCAAAGGCATGCATAGTTATATATGCATGACAAAGTTTAAAAAGAGCATATTTTGATGCATGTATTTTATAGAGCATCAGACAACTATGGGGCTAATCACCCTATAAACTATGCTATAGCATGAGCATTGCACTATTATTGAGTGGCACCTTCTTGCGACTTGTATGATGATCCCAAGGCCAGGAGTTTATAAGCTAGAGTAAGCCCAGTGGGGCAGGTTGTAAGCAGCCTATGGGGGCAAGAATTATAGCTCGATAATAAGCTTGGTTACTATATAGCCCAAGAGGGCACAGAAAAATCCATGGTCGTAGGGTCAAGGGATAAAAGTTACATTACAGGTGAATCGCATAAGTAGTGAGGGGTGCCATCAAAGTGCGGGGATGCTTGCAAGTTCAAACACCCGATGATTGTACATTTGTAGAAGCGTAACTGTAGGATGGTACCTCAGAGGCAACTCACACAGCCCAGCATCATGAGGTTTTGAAAAACTTGCATTGTACTTTAAAAGGGCATAGTGGGCCAAGCATACCATTGGGGGGGAGAGTTTTTAAAAAAAAATGCTAGTGGGCAAAACATATCCCAGTGAGGATTAGAAAGAAAAGACCGAAAGGCTGGGCTACAGAAAAGTATTTGTATGTTTATAAAGCAAATGCAGCATACATGAGTTTTTATGTAAATAGTTTATTTTCTAGTGGGAGAATGATTGATACAGTATTTCAGTACTTTATATTATTGCAAGCATAAGCTAACTTATAAGTTTTCTCTTATCATTATAAAAGGTGCTTATTATTTATTGAGGTATTTTTTAGTTTCAAATAAATATATTATTTGAAGCACAAGCTATATTTATGTCTTATGATATCCTGTTCAAAACTATACTTTGGTTTATTTATGCTATGATGTTAGCATATTGTTGAAGGGTGATTTTTGGTTCTCAATTTTTTCATGGTTAGATTGTTATCTAGTCACTGGAACTTAGGGTGTCACCCCTTTATGGTTGATATTTTTATTTTCAGATCAGTGAGAAATCATTGGCAGGATTATAAAATTGCCTTGAGCTTGGATCCTTAACTGCATAGCTTAAGAAGAATTGTCAGCTGGAGAAGCCTGCTTGGGTAAAGAAATTAAAATGTATATTTTATATATTGAGATAGTGTGGGGAGATCTTTATGTATATATGTGTGTGTATATATAGTTGAAACTCTATGAGGTATTATAGATCTGAATAAAATGAGCTAAAGACTTTTATTTTGGAAGAAATTATGAGTATAATCTGTGTACCAGTAAGCTCTCTTATCAATTGTGAGTGTGATCTTATGAATTGCCAGATGATAGATGTCAATTTTTATCTAAGCAGGGAAAAATAAAAACTATGATATAATTTTTGAGGAGATGTATAAATTACATGTGCAGGTGTGAAAGTTTTTGTAGGATGTGAATTTGTGCATGTAGCTTGTGATAATTTGATGGAATTCACTAAGACTTTATGGAGCGCTACATAAAGGCTAGTAGAACTCTACTTGATTTTCAAAGGTTGCTGCATTTGTTGGGATAGGGTGTCAACAAGGTTTGGTATCAAAGCATAGGTTATTAGGTCTTAGGGGCATGAGCATGAGTTTAGGATAATTGATTGTAATTTTGAATGATGAGTCTGATTCAATGAATTGTGTTTTGTAGGATGATTAATACAAGGGCAAGTAAGGAAAGAGAATAGTCCTTAGGAAGAGGTAGAGGTAGGGGTCGGGGTTGACCCAGAAAGTTTGTTGGAGAGGGCCAACCTAGTAGAGCATTTTCTACTGATCCAGTATCTGATGAGGCAAGGGTAGAGGTGCCTTTGGAATTTATGCATGAGTCCCATTCACAGTCTGATACCCCAGTGCCAGTGGACTCATCTCAGGAACAAACTCAAGGGCTGAGTATGCCAGACTTAGTAGGAATTATTACTCAGGCTGTGATGGTTGCAGTGACCTCCAGTTCTAGCCTTCAGACTAAAAATTTGGAGGCTGAGAAGAATGTGG
This sequence comes from Calamus simplicifolius, assembly GCA_900491605.1. NCBI lineage: Eukaryota > Viridiplantae > Streptophyta > Magnoliopsida > Arecales > Arecaceae > Calamus > Calamus simplicifolius. Next base: position 74,697 of record UESW01001430.1, on the reverse strand, counting down.
AAAGAGCCAGGAAGTTGGGAGCTCTGGAGTTCCAAGGAACTATTGATCCTATTCAGGCTAGGGGATGGCTATAGAGGTTAGAAAGAGTTTTTGATATGATGAAATGCTAGGAGCAGAGATTAATTATAGACACCTTCTTATTGGAAGGTGGAGCCCAAAATTGGTGGAGGTCAGTATGTAGCAGACAACTACAAGGAGTAGAAATGACTTGGGGGAATTTAAAAGGGAATTTCATCATCAGTACTATTCAGAGGTGTATAGGGATCAGAAGAGAAGGGAATTGGAGTAGAAATGACTTGGGGGAAATTTAAAAGGGAATTTCATCATGAGTACTATTCAGAGGTGTATAGGGATCAGAAGAGAAGGAAATTCCTTGGGCTGACCTAGGAGAAAATGTCTATGGCAGAATATGGGGTTGCTTTTGTTGATTATCTCAATTTGTTGAAGCTTTAGTTATGGATGAGAGGGAGAAGTGTAGAATGTTTCAGGATGGGTTGAACCTCTTAATAAAGGCTAAGATCCGTATGCAGAGTTATAATGGTTATTCTGAACTGGTGCAAGGGGCACTCAGAGCAGAAGAGATAGAGAAGGAATTCCTGAGTAGGAGGCAGGAGAAAATGAAAAGAGGTGCACCTAATTTCTCTTCTGCTGCAGGAGGGACTCAGTCATTCAAGAGGCCCCAGAGGGTAGGGCAGTTCAATTTTAGTATTAGAATCCCTATTGATGTTGGCAGGGGTTTAGCATCTATGTCAATATCTAGCCCAACCTAGAGAAAGCCACCTTATGGGGGAGTGCCTCAGGTAGCTACCAATAGAGTGTCAGGAGGACTATATAGCTCCCTACTTGCATGGATACATGGAGAAAAGGACTAAAATAAAGGGAAAAGGTGGATGAGTGGAAGGGATATTAAAACCCACTAACCTTTCTTTCTTAACCCCTAAACTATCATAAGGAAAAGAAAAGAGAAAAAGAAAGAGAGCTTCAGCCATGGGAGGAAAGAAAGGAAGAAAGAAAAAGAAAGAGAAGAAGAAGAGGAAAAAGAAGAAGACGAAGGGAAGAGTTTGATGGTCTAGCTACTTTTTCTTCTTCTAAGGTCAGGAGGCTTGTCCCAGGAAGTAGGAACAATGGAGTTAACCACTAGTCAAGAGTGCTAATAGCTAAGTGAGTGGGCTTTTCATCTGGCTATAAAAAAATTATTATGTAGTAGCATAATGGTATCTTGATATAAAACCTATGATATAATATGCTTAATAGAGTGTTGCATATGGTTTAAACAGGGGAAATGAGAACCTAGTATATAATATATTGAAAGCATGAGTTCAAAGCATGTGTTTGAGCATGAGTTTTAAAGCATAAGATTTAAGCATGAGTTTTGAAATATGAGTTTCAAAGGCATGCACGGGCATATATGCATGGTAAAGTTTTAAAAAGAGCATATTTTGATGCATGTATCATACAGAGCATCGAGCAGCTTGTGGCTGATCATCCTATAGACTGTGTCGTAGCATGAGCATTGCACACTACTCTTGAGTGGGACTTCCTTGCGATTCGATCGTACGATGATCCCGATGCCAGGGGTAAGTACAAGCTAGACCAAGCTCAGTGGGGCAGGTTACAAGCAACCTATGGGGGCAATAATCATAGCTCGATAATGAGATTAGCTACTATATAGCTTGAGGGGGTGCAGGAAAAATCCAAGGTCTCAAGGTCAAGGGACAAAACTCACATTGCAGGTGAACCGCATGAGTAGTGAGGGGTGCCACCAAAGTGCGGGAGGGATCCTTGCCAGTTCAAACATCTGATGAGTATACACATGCAAGAGGATAACTGTAAGGTGGTACCTTAGAAGCAACAGACATAGCCCAGTATCTTGAGGTTTTAAAAAACTTGCATTATACTTTAAAAGGGCTTGGTGGGCTAAGCATACCCCTGGGGGGAGGAAGAGTTTTAAAAAGAAATGCCAGTAGGTAAAGCATATCCCAGTCGGGATCAAAAAGAAAAGAACCGAAAGGCTAGGCTACAGAAAAGTATTTGTATGTTTATAAAGCAAATGCGACTTACATGAGTTTTTATGTAATGGTTTATTTTCCAGTGGGAGAATGATTGATACAGTATTTCAGTACTTGTATATTATTGCAAGAATAAGCTAACTTATAAGTTTTTTCTTATCATTGTAGAAGGTGCATTATTTATTTATTGAGGTATTTTCCAATTTTGAATAAATATATTATTTGAAGCACAAGCTATATTTATGTCTTCTGATATTCTGTTCAAACTATACTTTGGTTTATTTATGCTATATGATGTTAGCATATTGTTGAAAGGGTGATTTTTGGTTCTTAATTTTTTTATAGTTAGTTGTTTCTAGTCACTGGGGCTTAGGTCTTATCCCTTTGTGGTTGATATTTTTATTTTCTGACCAGTAAGAAATCATTGGCAGGATTAGAAAATTGCCCTGAGCTTGGATCCTTAACTGCATAGCTTAAGAAGAATTGTCAGCTAGAGAAGCTTGCTTGGATATAAAGAAATTTAAAATATACATTTTGTATATTGAGATAGTGTGGGGATATCTTTATGTATATATATGTGTGTATATATATAGTTGAAACTCTATGGTGTATTATAGACCTGAATAAAATGAGATAAAGACTTTTATTTTGGAAGAAATTATGAGTATAATCTGTGTACCAGTAAGCTCTCTTATCAATTATGAGTGTGATCTTATGAATTGCCTGATGATATTAGATGTCAAATTTTTATCTAAGCAGGGAAAAATAAAAACTATGATATAATTTTTTAGGAGATGTATAAATTACATGAGTAGGTGTGAAAAGTTTTTGTAGGATATGAATTTGTGCATGTAACTTCTGATAATTTGATGAAGTTTATTAGGACTTTATAGAGCGCTACATAAAGGTTAGTAGAACTCTACCCGATTTTTAAAGGTTGTTGCATTTGTTGGGGTAGGGTGTCGACAATGGCGTTGTACTGCCGATAGCACAGGGTGTGAACCAAAGCAGGCGTTGTACTGCCGACAGCACAGGGTGTGAACCAAAGCAGCGAAGGGGTCGAAGGCGGCGAAGGGGAGTAAGGGATGTGTTGGTGTTAATTTGTAATTAATGAGAGTGGAAGTCTAAGAGTTGTTATATTTTCTATGTAAATTAAATGAGTCAGGAATTCTAAGAGTTATCTAGAAAAATTAAGAATCAGTTAGAAAATCTAAGGATCATTTAGATATTCAAAGAGTTAGATTACTATGTATTTATGGGGATGGACCAAAAGTCACCTTCATATATCTATATATATTGGACAATTTGTATAGAGTTTAAGTAGTGTGGAGAGTTTTATGCAATGGTAATATAAATGATATTTTTTCCACTAAGCATTTCTCCTTGAGCATTATCAGAGTGCTATAAAAAATTTTCAACAAAGTGGTATCAGAGCCAAAGAGCGAGAGAGTCTCATCGATCCTAAAGCAAGAAAGAAAGCTAGAGAGTTAGAGAGCAACTTCAGAATCGAAAGAAGTTCATGAAGAAGTTGTTTATATCTTCCATCAAGGTGTTAAGACTCCGGGTCAAAAGGAACTTGTTGAGAAATGTGCAAGTCTAAGAAAAGAGACTTTGCAAAAGAAAAAAAAGCAAGAGCGGTCTTCAGAGGTTAAAGACTAGAGACCTTGTTAACAACACCAATTGAGCAAAATGAAGATGAAAAAATAATAGTTATGGTTGCACCATACAAGGTAATGCTTAAAAAAATGCTTGAGAAATTAAATTTTTCTCCAGCAAGATATACAAGTGAGAAGTTTGGACCATATCATTCTCCAAATTTCATGGCAACAGTCATTTTTGAAGATATAAGTAAAAGTTTTATGATCGACAATCATTTAACTATTTCAAAGAAGGAAGCATAAAATAATGCAGCAATTCAAGCAATTATCTATTTAAAAAATATTTATAATACTATTGTGAAAAAGATGATCATTTTCAGAAAATTAAAGATGTCAAGATATTTGTGGAAGATTTGCATGAAGCCAATGAAGAATAGAAAAATAAATATGAAGATATAATTAAAGAATTAAATGAGCTGAAGTTGAAGATGAAAAAAAGAGTTATCATAGAAAATAAAGAAAGAGTGATTGAAAAAGATACAAGATATTCACCTCATAGATCAATGAGAAGAGCATTTGTCATAAGAGATTTTTCTTCTGGGATTAGATTAGTAATTAAAGATATTATAAAAAATTATAAATTAAGGGGGATGTTGGAGTTAATTTGTAATTAATGAGAGTGAAAGTCTAAGAATTGATATATTTTCTATGTGAGTTAAATGAGTTATGAATTCTAAGGGTTATCTAGAAAAATTAAAAATCAGTTAGGAAATCTAAGAGTTATTTAGATATTCAAAGAGTTAAGGATTACTATGTATTTATGGGGCAAACAAAAAGTCACCTTCATATATCTATATAAACGATATTTCTTTTACTCCAAGCATTTTTTCTTGAGTATTACTGGGTCCGCAAACCCACGAATCCATTTCATTACAAGAAAGTAAGACGGACAAAGTCAATACCAACTTGGGTCATCACATCCCAAAAGGGATCCAATTGGTACTTGTCCATTTTTCTTAACGGGTTATAAACCATATAACCAACTCTCAATTTTTTGATGTGGAACTATTGGGAGGGGCATCGTAATCTACCCCCCTTACAGAGACGACGTTCTCATTGCCAGGGGCACATAATTGCAACCACCTCTAGAGTGCTATCAAAAATTTTCAACAGGATGATGGCCTGCAGGAATGGCAGCTACTATGTTTTTGGACCAAGCGGTGCATGAGATTCTTGACGGTTGTACCCTTCAAATTTAGGGATTACTTTTAGGGTGTGTTTAAGGAATCCCATCTTAAATCTTGTCTATGGTTTCCAAAGATAGGTTGTGATGGGGCCAATAATCCCCATATGCAATGGTAATCACACCAGGATCGGACCCAGTTGGCCCCTGGAGTTAGCCTAGGCCTTTGGCGTTGATCACTGGAGTCAGCATCGACTCTGCCCTTGGCCCCAGCACTGACTCTGCCCTTGGCCTTGGCATCGGCTCCGCCCTCAGTCTCGGCACCGACTCCAACCTCGGCCTCGGCCTTGGCACCGACTTGGCCCTCGGCCTCGGCACCGACACTTCCCTCGGCCTCGATCATCCAAGCTTCCCTTGGTTCTGCTTCAATGACTGGGAGCCCAGGCAGTCGACACCCAGTCTTTTATCGACTCTAGCTTTCGTCTCCCGATAGCACATCCCTGGCTCCGTCCTAGGCATCCTAGCTATCCCTTACCTATGGAAGGAATGACTGGAATGGTACTTTCAGAAACCAGTCTGTGATCCTTGCTCCTAGCCTTGATGAGGCCACTCCCAATCAACAATGATGATCAACCACCCAGGCAGTGCCCCAACGACCACATGGGTAGGGCTCATTATGGGGCCCATGCATCTGGCTCCATCGCTGTCCACACATCTCACCACTATCTGCATAGGACAATAAATGTGCGACATAGGGGACATGTTTGGAAAAAGTCTTAACAATCATCCATGCCCTGCAAGCCTGCAGCAACCATCCAAATCAAGCAGTCCCCACCAACTCTGCTATGACCTCCCATTGCGGATGGGACTTAGCCCATCAACCAGCTGTAGTCACCAACATTAGATGGGACATGGCCTACTAGTTCTAATATGCCATGAGGAGGTAAGCCCCACTATTACTGCCTATATCATAAATGCTCTGACAGATGGTTACATCTCAAGTCTCATAATCTTCAAGCTTTCATAAATTGTGTAAGAGGGACCCCCAACAAGGTATGCAAGCTATGCCCAAGTAAGGCACTCAAGCCCTTACATGATCATACAGAGAGCACTTCTCTAAGCCTCTCTCTCTCTCTCTCTCGAGCTTTCTTAAGCTCACGGCTATTGCCTAGAGCACTAACTAGAGTGTCGAAGGGTCTTCGCTGAAATATCCAGTCCCCAAGACTTTTTTCAGACTTTCAATTGCACGAAGCTAGCCGAAAGATCCTCAGCATGCCGAAGAAGGCAACCGAATGCTTGAGAACATTCGAGGAGGGTGATTTGACGATAATAGATTAGCGTGGAAGGGACTAAAATAGGTGACTATATAGCTTGTGTGATGAATTTAGAGGACTAAGGTATAGGGTTGGCAAATATTCCAGTGGTATGTGACTTTCCAGATGTATTTTTGAGGAGCTACCATGGTTACCTTCTGATAGAAAGATTGATTTCAGCATGGATATGATTTTAGATACTAGACCTATACTCAGGGCACCTTATAAAATGGCTCTATCAGAATTAAAAGAATTAAAAAGCTAGCTGAAAGAATTATTGCATAAAGGGTTCATTAGACCCAGTATTTCATCTTGGGGTGTACAAGTGTTATTTGTAAAGAAGAAGGATGGTACCTTAAGGTTATGCATGGACTATAAACAGCTTAACAAGGTGACCATTAGAAATAATTATCCATTGCCAAGGATAGATGATTTGTTTGATTAGCTCTTCAAGGGGTAGTAGTGTTTTCAAAGATTGATCTAAGATCTAGGTATCATCAGTTGAGGATAAAGAAGGAGGATGTATCAAAGACTGTTTTCAGGAATAGATATAGTTATTATGAATCTTTGGTGATGCCTTTTGGCTTAACCAATGCCCCAGCTGCTTTTATGGGATTAATGAATCAGGTGTTTCAGGAGTTTATGGACAAGTTTGTGATAATATTTATTGATGATATCTTAATTTATTTATGAAGCAGAGAGGAGCATGAATAACATTTGAGAATAGTATTACAGATCTTAAGGGAGAAGCAACTATATGCTAAACGAGTAACAGTAAGTTTTGGTTGGATGAGGTGAAATTTCTGGGACATATAGTTTCAGCCAAGAGCATTATGGTAGACCCTCAAAAAATAGAAGCCATAATAAATTAGGTGCCACTAATCAGATAGAGGTGAAAAGTTTCTTGGGGTTGGCAGGATATTACAGAGGATTTATAGAAAACTTCTCAATCATAGCTTCTCCCATGACTAAGCTGCTTAGAAAGAATATCAAGTTTGAATGGTCTAGTGATTGTCAGAAAAGTATGGGTGAGTTGAAAAGAAGGTTGACCTCAGCCCCAATACTAAACCCTTCCTGATAGTAGTAGTGATTATGTTATATGTAGTGATGCCTCTCTCAAGGGTTTGGGCTGTGTGTTGATGCAGAAGGAGAAAGCAGTTGCTTTATCTCTAGATAGTTAAGATCCCATGAAAAGAATTTTTCCACTCATAATTTAGAATTAGCAGCAGTAATATTTGCATTAAAGATGTAGAGACATTACCTACATGGAAATAAGTGATAGATATTTATAGATCATAAGAGCTTAAAGTATATTCTAACCCAAAAAGAATTGAATCTTAGGCAGAGGAGGTGAATAGAGTTGATAAAAGATTATGATTGTACAATAGAGTATCATCCGAGGAAAGTAAATGCTGTGGCTGATGCTTTAAATCGGAAGTCTATAGCCATATTAGCTTCTATTAGAATAGTACAATTACCCTTAATGATAGAATTGAGAAGGCTAGATGCAGAATTGACAGTGGAGAGTTCAAGAGCCTTACTAGCAACTTTTAGAGTTGACCCATAATGCTTGAGAAAATAAGAGAGGCTCAGATGCATGATCCACAGTTGTAGAAAGTTAAAGAATTAGTTATGAGTGGACCTCAGTCAGAATTTTCTATTAGAAGTGATGGGTTATTATTATGTAAGGAAAGAGTTTGTGTGTCAGCAATAGAAAAATATTAAAGGAACAAATTTTGAAGGAAGCCCATAACTCAGCTTATTCAATGCATCTAGAAAGTACAAAAATATATAGAACTTTTAAGCATAATTTCTGGTAGAATGGGATGAAAAGGAAAATAGCTGAGTTTGTCTCTAAGTACTTATTGTGCCAGCAGATTAAAGCAGAATATCAGTCTAGCTAGCAAGATGCAACCATTTATTTATGCCAGAATGGAAATGAAAGCACATAACTATGAATTTTATTGTAGAACTCCTAAGGACACGAGGGGGTAATGATTATATCTGGGTGATAGTTGATAGATTAACTAAATCTGCTCACTTTCTACCTATTAAGATTTTATTTACCTGGATAAATTAGCAAATTTGTATGTATATGAAATTGTGAGCATACATTGGTTATAGTATCAATTGAATCGGATAGAGATCCAAGGTTTACATCTCACTTTTGGGTAGAATTGCAAAAGACTTTGCAGACTAAGTAGAGGTTTAGCATAGCATTTCACCCTCAAACTAATGGTCAATCTAAGAGAACCATCCTGACACTGAAGGATATGCTTAGAGCATGTGTCATTGAGTTTTCTGGTAGCTGGGATGATCATTTACCCTTGATTGAATTTGCATATAATAATAGCTATAATTCTAGCATTGTATGACATCCTATGAGGCTTTGTATGAAAGAAAATGTAGAACTCTAGTATGCTAGGATGAGGAAGGGGAAAGGAGGCTGCTAGGCCCATAACTGGTGCAGCTCACAACATACCAGGTCAAAAATATTAGAGCTATGTTAAAAGTAGCCCAGGATAGGCAAAAAAGCTATGCAAATAAGAAGCACGGGGAAGTAAAATTTGAGGCAGGAGATAAGGTTGTTGACCCAATTATTGATTTTGATGATTAATAAAGGAATTGAGTATATTTATTTGATTATTAATGGATTTGACAAGTGTTTCGGGGCTTAAAAATATTTGATCGATTTAAAGGTATTAAGAAATGAGTTTTGAATCAATTGCAAATCATAAGTTTCAAAGTTTCAGAACCTGAAGTCGACACCTAGAATTCCTGGACCCGACCCCATGGCCTGTCAAATATTCTTCTGATTTTTGATATGGTCCGGAGCTGACATCTAGAGTTTCGAAGCCGATACTTACAGTGTCTGGAGCCGACTCCGATGCGGGGACATAACGCTTGTTTTCTGAGCATCTTGGAGCCGACACACACAGTATTCTGGAGCCGACACCTGACGATGGCGAGCCGACACCTAACTTTTTTGGAGCTGACTCCTCGACGAACTCAGAACTTTCTATTTTTGGATAAACGACTTGGAGCCGACACCTGAAAAGTTGGAGCCGACTCCAACCTGTCTGGGATGAAATTTTAAAATGCCAGATCAGCTCTAACGGTAATATTTCCTTTTTACCTAACTTCTAACGGATATATTTTGTTTCCAAGTACACTCCAACGGCTAGTTTCTTCCCAAAAATGGATTAAAGAAAATCTATAAAAAGGGAGAACACCCGTTTGAAAAATAACAATGAATATAGAAAAAGAGGGAAAAATGGAAAATAGAGAGAATATTCAAATCAAAAATCTGAGAAGTCTTGAGCCTGAAATCCAAGAGAAAAGCATTCAAACTCAAATCCTTCCACTCCACAAAGCTCAAAGAGAATCCAAGGCGTTCAAATTTGAAAAATTGAAGGATTCACAAAAAGAGGAAGAAGCTCTGTTTTGAAGATTTTTCAACTTCTCATCTACAACATTTGCAATGAATCAAAGCTGAGGCCTGATTCAACATCTTCAAAGAGAAGAGGAAAAGAAGAAAAGAAGAAAAGCTCAAATCCAATCCACTTCAAACAGGCTTTTCTAAACCTTGTTCATTTATTTGAATATTGCTCATTTAAGGAGCTGTCTTGTATCTTAAACATTCTTCTTACTTGTTTGTGCTAGTTCTATCAAGGGGACTGAACTAGTGGAGGTTATATACCTCGGTTCAAGCTAGATTAGCTTGAGTTTAGGGTTTTGTGCTGGTGAGCCCAGAAAACCGGCTGGGTTCGTTGTGATCCCGGGTGAAATAACAAGTTGTGAGTTGTGATCTTGGAAAATAACTCGACTGTAATCAAGTCGATTATAGTGTGGACCCAAGTGAATCTTGGGAGTGGACGTAGGTGTTGGATATACCGAACCACTATAAAATCTTTGTGTTTGCCGTGCTTCTATTATCTCTATTTTTATCTCCTTGTTTGTGCTTTATATTTGCATTGCATTTAATTTTATTTATATTAAAGCCAATAGTTTTTAAAAGGTTAAAATTTTTTAAAGTACCCAATTCACCCCCCCCTCTTGGGTTGCCATCTGGGCCAATAATTGGTATCAGAGCTAGTGCTCATTTGAATCTGATCACACGATCAAGAGCTAAAGATCCAAATGGCAGCTCAAGTTGGATCTTCATTTGCTGAAGGTCATTCTACAAATAGACCTCCCTTATTTAATGGTTCCAACTATTCATATTGGAAAGCAAGAATGAGGATATTCATTCAAGCTTCTGATTATGAATTGTAGAGTGTTATAATTAATGGACCTAGCACACCCACACATATTATTGATGGCTCTATTGTTCCTAAACCCGAAAGGGATTGGAATGATAATGATAGGAAAATGGCTCAGCTCAATGCTAAGGCCATGAATGTCTTATATTGTTCCTTAGATGCAAACGAATTTAATCGTATCTACATGTAATTCTGCAAAAGAGATATGGGATAGATTAGAAGTTACCCATGAGGGTACAAACCAAGTTAAATAATCTAAGATAAATATTCTTGTTCATAAATATGAATTGTTTAGCATGGAGAAAACTGAAACTATAGCATGCATGTATACTAGATTCACCGATATTGTAAATGGATTGAAAAGTCTAGGCAAGACCTATACTAATTCTGAACTTGTTCACAAAATTCTTAGGTCACTACCAAGGACTTGGGAAGCAAAAGTGACGGCAATCCAAGAAGCCAAGGACCTCAACACCTTACCCTTGGAGGAGCTTCTTGGATCCCTTATGACCCATGAATTAACTATGAGGCAGCACATAGAAGAAGATGTGAAGAAGAAAAAGACATAGCTCTTAAGGCTGTAGAAAGTGAAGGAGAGCAGCAGTGATAATGATGATGATGAGACAGCTCTTCTAGCAAGAAAATTCAAAAAATTCATGAGAAGAAAGAGCCCTTCCACAAAAGAAATTGGAATTAAGATGGAAGGAGAAAAGAAAAGGAAAAGGACAAGGACAAAGAGAAAGAGCCCTTGATTTGCTGAGTGTAAAAACCAGGGCACTTTAGATATGATTGTCCACAATTGAAGAAGGCCTACAAGAAAAAGAAGAAAGCCTATATGGCAACCTGGAGTGACAGCGATGGATCCTCTTCAGAAGGAAGAACAAAAGAAGTTGCAAACATTTGCTTTATGGCCAAACGACGACAGTGAGGTAAGTTCCGAAAACCCTATGATGATTTACATTTGATGAATGTTTGAGGCTTTAATGAACTATAGATGATTTTAAATTTTGAAAAAGAAATATAAATCTTTGAAAAATGATAACTAATTCTTACTAAAGAAAAAGATGATCTTACTAATGAAATTAAAATGCTGAAATCTGAAAATAAAAATTGACAAAAGAAAGAGAATCAATTTCCAATGAAAATGATAAGCTAAAGAAGGAAGTTGAAAATATAAGAATATTGTTGATAAGTTTACTTAAGTTCAAAAAATTTAATTTATTGTTAAGAATCAAAGAGCTATATTGACAAAGCTGGTTTAGGATATAACCTAACTTAAAACAAAAATTTTCAAAAATTTTTTAAAATAAAAAATAAGATAATGTTACATGTCATTATGTAACAAAAAGGCCATAAATCCTTGAATGTGATGCAAAAACAACAAAAAATTAAATAATAAAGGCAAAAAATATGGGTTCCTAAAGGAACAATTTTTATGCTACTAACCATGAAGGACCCAAGAAACTTGGGTACCTAAATATAAGACTTAATTATTTTTGCAGGAATGTCTTGTAGCCAAAAGATCAAAGAAAAAGTGGTATCTTGATAGCGGCTGCTCAAGACATATGACGGGTGACAAAGATGAATTCATCACCCTAGAAGAAAAGAAAGGTGGAGTTGTTACATTTGGCGATAACGGTAAAGGTCAAATCATGGGCCTTGGTAAAGTTCGCATAACTCCATCCACATATATTGAAAATGTACTTTATGTTGATGGTTTGAAGCATAATCTAATAAGTATTAGCCAATTATGTGATAAAACTTTAATGTTCATTTGAATCTTCTATATGCACTGTAACTAATCCCATTGATGATAGCATTGTTTTTACTGGTTATAGAAATGGCAATGTATACTTGTTGATTTAGACAATTTCTAGAGTAATCATTGCTTAATTGCTGATAATGCTAACATAATGAGATTAGTTGGTTGTGGCATCGTAGATTAGGTCATGCAAGCACACACCTTATTTCAAAACTAATTAAAATGGATTTAGTAAAGGATTACCTAATTAGATTTTGAAAATAATAAAATTTGTGATGCATGTCAATTTGGAAAACAAACTAGAAGTTCTTTCAAATCTAAAAACATTGTTTCAACTTCTAGGCCACTAGAGCTACTTCACATGGATCTTTTTGGACCAACTAGAACCACAAGTCTAGGAGGAAAGAAATATGGTCTAGTGATTGTAGATGATTACTCTAGATATACTTGGGTAATGTTTTTAGCTCACAAAGATGAGACTTTCTCGATATTCCTGAAATTCTTCAAGAAAGTCACAAATGAGAAAAACACTACTATAGTATCTCTAAGAAGTGATCATGGAACAGAATTTGAAAATCACTTATTTGAAAATTTTGCACTGAAAATGGAATTAATCATAATTTTTCAGCCCCTAGGACTCCACAACAAAATGGTGTAGTTGAAAGAAAAAATAGGACTTTAGAAGACATGGCCCGTACCATGCTATGTGAAAGCAACTTACCAAAGTACTTTTGGGCGGAAGCTATTAACACAGCATGTTACATCTTAAATAGAGCTTTAATAAGACCAATATTAAAGAAAACACCTTATGAATTATGGAATGAAAGAAAACCAAATATAAAATACTTTCATGCATTTGGATGTAAATGTTTCATTCATAATAATGGTAAAAACAATTAGGAAAATTTGATGCTAAATCTGATGAAGGAATTTTTTAGGATATTCAACAACTAGTAAAGCATATAGATCTTTAACAAGAAAACCTTAATAGTTGAAGAATCATTCATGTAGTTTTTGATGAATCTTTAGCATCTAGTTCTGAAAAGATTGATGATGAGGAAGATACAAACATAATTGAAAAAGATCTTGAAAAACTTAATATTGAAGTATCTTCTGATCATGAACAAGAAGCTAAAGATAATGATTCACATAAGGATGATGTTGATCAAATCATAATGATATAGATCTTCCAAGAGACTGGAGATATGCCTATGTCATCCAAGGAATTGATTATAGGTGATCCATCTCAAGGAATAAGAACTAGATCATCATGAGAAATATTAGTAATCATCTTGCATTTGTATCTCAAATTGAACCTAAAACTATTGAAGAAGCTGAAAAAGATAATAATTGGATGTTAGCTATGCAAGAAGAACTAAATCAATTTACTAGAAATAATGTTTGGACTTTAGTGAAAGACCTAAAAATCATTCAGTTATAGGATCAAAATGGGATTTAGAAATAAATTAGATGAAAATGGCATAGTAATTAGAAACAAAGCTAGATTGGTTGCTAAAGGATATAATCAAGAGAAGGTATTGATTTTGATGAAACCTTTGCACCTGTAGCTAGACTAGAAGCCATTAGATTATTACTTGCATTTGCATGTCATATGAATTAACTTATTTCAAATGGATGTAAAAAGCGCATTTTTAAATGGATTTATAATGAAGAAGTTTATGTAGAACAACCACCAGGTTTTGAAGATCACGAATTTTCAAATCACGTTTTTAAATTGCACAAAGCTTTATATGGTTTGAAACAAGCACCTAGAGCTTGGTATGATAGGTTAAGTAAATTTTAATAGAAAATGATTTTAAGAGGAAATGTTGATAAAACACTATTTTTGAAAAGAAAAAGTAAAGATTTACTTGTAGTACAAATATATGTAGATGATTATTTTTGGTGCTACTAACGAATTCTCTTTGTCAAGAATTTGCAAAGTTGATGCAGGGAGAATTCGAGATGAGCATGATGGGAGAACTCAACTTCTTCCTTGGACTCCAGATCAAACAAAGCAAAGAGGGAATTTCATCAACCAAACCAAATACACAAGAGAACTACTCAAAAAGTTTGGTATGGAATCAATGAAACCCCTTGGAACTCCAATGAGTCCTTCATGCAAGCTGGACAAAGATGAAGAAGGTAAGAAAGGTTGATCAAAAGTATTATCGAGGTATATCGGATCCCTTCTTTATTTAACAGCAAGTAGACCAGATATAATGTTTGCAGTATGTTTATGTGCTAGATTTCAATCTGAACCTAAAGAATCACATTTAATAGCTGTTAAAAGAATTTAAGATATTTAAGTGGAACTAAAAATGTAGGTTTATGGTATTCTAGAGACTCCACATTAAACTAATTGCATATTCAGATTCTGATTATGCTGGATGTAAATTAGATAGAAAAAGCACAAGTGGTGCATGCCATTTCTTAGGAGTAACTTAATCATGGTTTAGCAAAAAGCAAAATTCAGTTGCATTATCAACTACTGAAGCTGAATATGTAGCAGCTGGAAGTTGCTGTGCGCAAATCCTATGGATTAAGCGACAACTTGAAGACTATGGTATAACACTTGATAAAACCCATAAGATGTGATAACACTAGTGCAATCAATTAACTAAAAATCCAATTCAACATTCAAGAACAAAACACATAGAAATTAGATATCACTTTATAAGAGAACATGTAGCTAATAATGAAATTTGTCTTGATTATGTTAACACTGAAGAACAATTAGCTGATATTTACAAAACCTTTAAGTGAAGAAGATTTTGTTATCTTAGAGGAGAATTAGGGATTTGTGATCCTTTGGAATGATTTTGAAACTCTAAGGAATGCATCTAGAATATTAATTTCAATTCCTCAAATTTTAAGGAAAATATCTAGTCATCTGAGCAATTTGATTCATACTCAAAATTTTATCAAATTTTATGAATCATTTTGAAAGTTTCAGATGTTTGAATCTCAATTCTCAAACTGTCAGAGTCGACACCTCAGAATGAGGAGTCGACATCGGTCTGACTTGGAGCCGAACGGAGCCGACTCCAGTTCGAGCGACTGACTGTGTTAGCGATTTGGAGTCGACACCTGACTTTGCAGGAGTCGACACCTGGGTCCCAAATCGATTTATTAGGGCAGAGTCGACACCTCGTCATTTCCTTTCGAATCCTCCACCAAATTCCTCCAAAACTCTCTCAAACCTCCCCATCCCTAATTCCCTCTACCCAACTTCCAAATCCAATGGCACCTAAGAGGAGAGGTTCAGTATTGGAGCGCCGTGGTGACCGAAAAATGAGGCGACCGTCGCGAGCCGTCTCCAAGCGAGGATTCCTCCATCTTCATCCCAACACCACTTCACCTCAGGTAGATACCCTAGCAGGGAGGGTTCACAATGGGTAGGAAAGTTGATTTTGAGTTCTTTCAATGAAGGTTTTTATTGGAATCAACTAAGGATTGGATGGGAAAGTTTGTTCTCTTGATGTTCCTACTTACCCAGCACTAGTGAAAGAATTTTACTTTAATTTATCGAGAGGAGATGGTGGTTTAGTGAGCTCTGTTAGAGGAGATTCATCTTACATTTCAAAAATTAGGAAATCTCCTGAGCCCCATTACCGGATTAGTGTGGATATGCACAGTGAGAGATCAGCGGCCCTATCAAGGATGTTAGGGAGAGATGTTGGAATTTGAGGAGATTAGGGCTAACCAGTTGCCCTTGGAATTAAGATTGCTACACAACATTTGCAGCAGAATTTTGTTCCCAAAGACCGGATTTTGAGTATGTCTCCGAGCGGAATTGTTGTGATGGACAGTATTTTGACTGGTCAACCCATTAACCTTGCTATGATGATATTTTAATGGCCGATGGAGGAAAGAGAAGATCGTCACTACCCTAACATGGTTTTAACATGGTATTCTGTTGAGAAATTATTGAAACATAATTGCCCCAACTTATTGATTTTGATGATTTCCAAAAGACATTACTTTACTTTCTAAAAGGCTATGAACATGTTAAGTCAATCAATGAAATATTCTTACTATGAGCAATTTCAAATTGGAAACTATGAACTGTTAATGTGTAATGAGTTTTTGAATCAATTGAATATATGTTTCAGTGAGCTATACTTATGAATTCAAAAATGATTTCTATACCACTCTTTTAAAGATCAATGAATTAATGAAAATGCTTTGAAATTGAGCATTACTGTTAAATCAACATTATTCAAGTCATATTTATATTTCAAAATTGGTTGGGATGATTTTCAAAGCAAATCAGAATGTTTTCTGATTTTTGTATCAGTCCCGAGCCGACTCGAGAGTTTCCGAGTCGACTCCGATTATCTGATTTTTAATGTTGTCTCGAGTCGACACTTGAGTTTTCAAGAGTCGACCCCTGAACTTTCTCGAGCCGACTCATGACTGTGCGAGCCGACTCGACTCAGACGGCAGAAAGACTCATTTTTGAGTGCCTCTCGAGTCGACTCCCAGCTTTCGCGAGTCGACCCCTGAAAGTCACGAGTCGACTCCCAGATTTTCACGAGTCGACCCCTGAAGACTCACTTTTTGGTGCGTTTCTGGATTCGCGTGCTCGAGCCGACTCGCACAGTACTCGAGCCGACTCCACGGAATCTGGGCGATAATTTTTGAGTTGACACATCAGCACCAACGGTAATATTTTGAATCAACGGCTATTTTACTGTGTCTAACGGCTATATCTTTTCAGGATCTATAAATAGAGGAGCCAGATTCAAATAGAAAATCCAATAGAAGAGCAAGAGAGAAAAATAGAGAGAGCCTATTGAATATCAGAAAAAGGGAAAACTGAGAGTATTGTAGAATCATTTGATTCAAGGAGAGATTCAATCTTTGCATTTGAGAGAGAGATTCGTGTGCATCATTTAATCGACTCTCAAGCTCAAGAGGAAGGCAAAAAGCAATCCAACGTGCAAAATCTTCAGCCATTCCCAAGTTCAAAAAGAGGCAACACATTCTCCAAAGCTTTTCAACGATTGAGGAATCTTGCTGAGGCATCGATTCAACTTTCAAGGAGAAAAGGGAGAAAGCCATCGCTGCAATCATCCGGAAAACCATCAGGCGTTTCTAACCCTAGTTTTTATTTATTCTTAAATTTGTATATCTGCTCAAGAAGGAGCATTTTTGTTACAAATACTTTGATTTCACTTGGTTACTGGTTCAATCAGTGGATTGAATCAGTGGAGGTAGGTTTACCTCGTTACAAGCCGGAGTGCTTGTGTTGGGTTCGTTGTGATCCCGTGAAAACAACGAGTAGGTTTGTTGTTAGCCCGCAAAACAACGTGTAGGGTTTTGTGCTGGTAAGCCCGCAAAACCAGCTGGGTTCGTTGTGCCCGTGAAAACAACAAGTTTGAGTTGTGAGCTTGGAAAACAACTCGGCTGTAATCTAGAGAGATTATAGTGTGGACCCAAGTGAATCTTGGGAGTGGACGTAGGTGTTGGTTGCACCGAACCACTATAAAATTATCTTGTGTTTGCCGTGATATTTTCTCTATCTCTATCTCTCTTTATTAATTGCTTGTTCATTGCTTATTAGTTAATCTCACTTGCACATCTTGCTAACTAATCAATTAAAGTTAAAAAGTCTTAAATTTTTAAGAACCCAATTCACCCCCCCCCTCTTGGGTTGCCATCTGGGCCAACAATTGGTATCAGAGCAAGTGCTCATTTAGAAGTTTGATCTCACGATCAAGAGCTAAAGATCCATTATGGCAACACAAAGTGGTTCAAGTTTTGCTGAAGGTCATTCTACGAATAGACCTCCACTTTTTAATGGAACCAACTATTCATATTGGAAAGCTAGAATGAGGATATTCATTCAAGCTTCTGATTATGAGCTTTGGGGAGTAATAATAAATGGACCTAGTACACCCACACACCTTATTGATGGCACTATTGTTCCTAAACCCGAAAGGGATTGGAATGATAATGATAGGAGAATGGCACAACTAAATGCTAAAGCCATTAATATTTATATTGTTCCTTAGATTCAAATGAATTCAACCGAATCTCAACTTGTAATTCCGCAAAAGAAATTTGGGATAGGTTGGAAATTACACATGAAGGAACAAACCAAGTAAAAGAATCAAAGATAAATATTTTGGTTCATAAATATGAATTATTTACAATGGAACAAACTGAAACCATCACATGCATGTTCACTAGATTTACTGATATTGTGAATGGTTTGAAAAGTCTTGGAAAAGTTTATACTAATGCTGATCTTGTTCGCAAAATACTTAGGTCATTCCAAGATCGTGGGAAGCAAAAGTCACGCATCCAAGAAGCCAAAGACCTCAATGCACTACCCTTAGAGGAGCTTCTAGGATCTCTCATGACCCACGAATTGACAATGAGGCAGCATATTGAGGAGGAAACAAAAAAGAAGAAAACCATTGCCCTCAAGCTGCAGAAATGGAAGAGAGCAGCAGTGATGATATGATGAAGATGATGATGAAACTGCTCTCTTGGCCAAGAAGTTCAGAAATTTATGAGAAAAAGGCCCTTCCACAAAAAGAAATTTGGAGCAAAATTGAAGGAGAAAAGGATAAGAAAAAGGACAAGGAGAAAGAAAAAGAAAAAGAGCCCTTAGTATGCTATGAATGTAAAAAACCAGGGCATTTTATATGACTGTCCTTTACTTAAGAAGGCCTACAAGAAAAAGAAAAAGCTACATGGCAACTTGGACTGATAGTGAGAGTCTTCTTCCGAAGAAGAAGACAAAAGAAGTTGCCAATGTCTGCTTCATGGCCAACGACGACGACAACGACAATGAGGTAAGTTCTGAAAACTCAAATGATGATTTACATTTGATGAAATGTTTGAGGCTTTAATGAACTTATGATTGATTTTAAATCATTGAAAAAGAAGTATAAGTTTTTGAAAAATGATAATATTAGTTTAGCTAAAAGTAAAATGAATTAGCTTTAGAAGTTAAGAACTTAACTAATGAAAAAGAAGAACTTAGGAAAGAAAGAGATAATCTTAATCAAGAAATAGATTTGTTAAAATCTGAAACTAAAAACTCAACTAAAGATTTAAAAGATCAAAGAAACTTTAGCTTTAGATAAAGAACAGCAAGTTAAAGAAATGACTCTCTTAAGAAAGATGTTAAAAAATATAAAGACATTGTTGAGAAATTCACTTTAAGTTCAACTAAACTTAACATGATCCTAGATAGTCAAAAAGCTTTTTGACAAAGCAGGTTTAGGATATAACACATTAAGGAAACAAAATCTTAAAGAATATTTTTATAAAAGCCAACCAAAGTAATATAACTTGTTTCAAATGTAATGAAAAAGGTCATAAATCATTTGAATGCAAAACGTTAAAAATAACAACAAGTTAAATGTTAAAGCTAAGAAAATATGGGTTCCGAAAGGAACAATTTTTATTGCTGCTAACCATGAAGGACCCAAGAAAGCTTGGGTACCTAAGCATAAAGTTTGATTATATTGCAGGAATGTCTTGTAGCCAAAAGATCAAAGAAAAAGTGGTACCTTGATAGTGGCTGCTCAAGACATATGACGGGTGACAAAGATGAATTCATCACCCTAGAAGAAAAGAAAGGTGGAGTTGTGACGTTTGGCGATAACGGTAAAGGTCAAATTATGGGCCTTGGTAAAGTTCGCATAACTCCATCTATATTTATTGATAATGTACTTTATGTTGATGGTTTGAAGCATAATCTAATAAGTATAAGTCAATTATGTGATAAAAACTTTAATGTTTCATTTAAATCTTCTGTATGCACTGTAACTAATTCTATTGATGATAGCATTGTATTTACTGGTTATAGACATGGCAATGTTTACTTAGTTGACTTAGAAAAATTATCTTTGAGTGTCATTGCTTAATTGCTGACAATGCTAACATAAATGAAATTAGTTGGTTGTGGCATCGTAGATTAGGTCATGCAAGCACACACCTTATTTCAAAACTAATTAAAATGGATTTAGTTAAAGGATTACCTAAATTAGATTTTGAAAATAATAAAATATGTGATGCATGTCAATTTGGAAAACAAACTAGAAGTTCTTTTAAATCTAAAAACATTGTTTCAACTTCTAGGGCACTAGAGCTACTTCACATGGATCTTTTCGGACCAACTAGAACCACAAGTCTAGGAGGAAAGAAATATGGTCTAGTGATTGTAGATGATTATTCTAGATATACTTGGGTAATGTTTTTAGCTCACAAAGATGAGACTTTCTCGATATTCCTGAAATTCTTCAAGAAAGTCACAAATGAGAAAAACACTACTATAGTATCTCTAAGAAGTGATCATGGAACAGAATTTGAAAATCACTTATTTGAAAATTTCTGTTCTGAAAATGGAATTAATCATAATTTTTCAGCCCCTAGGACTCCACAACAAAATGGTGTAGTTGAAAGAAAAATAGGACTCTAGAAGACATGGCCCGTACCATGCTATGCGAAAGCAACTTACCAAAGTATTTTTGGGCGGAAGCAATTAACACAGCATGTTACATCTTAAATAGAGCTTTAATAAGACCAATATTAAAGAAAACACCTTATGAATTATGGAATGAAAGAAAACCA
>UESW01001430.1:0-51646 GCA_900491605.1 Calamus simplicifolius | reverse complement strand
TTAGGCGAGCCGACTCGAGGTTATGCGCGAGTCGACTCGACGTGGTCCCAGGTCGATTATCTAGGGCACGAGTCGACCCGACGGTCATTCCTATCAATTCTAATCTTTCGTTTCTCTCTACAAAAATCTCCCAAACTCTTCAAATCTTCCAAATACTTCCGATTAATCACTCCAATCAAATCTATGGCACCCAAAACGCGTGGAGCCAGCAGTAGAAGCGCCGGGATGAAGAGGAAAAGGACTGTGCGACGACCCGTCCGCGAGCCGTCCGTGGATTCTACGTCTTCTTCTTCCAGTGATTCTCCTGTTCCTGCTTCCAACCCTCAGGTAGACCTCCTTGCTAGTAGAGTTGTGACAACGGGAAGGAAGGTCGATTTTGAGCTTTTTGAAAATGAGGGATTCATTATAGGAAGACAGTTATTAGAAATGGACTTGAGAAAATTTGTTCATTGGATTGTCCTACTT
Source organism: Calamus simplicifolius (assembly GCA_900491605.1). Taxonomy (NCBI): domain Eukaryota; kingdom Viridiplantae; phylum Streptophyta; class Magnoliopsida; order Arecales; family Arecaceae; genus Calamus; species Calamus simplicifolius. The sequence continues at coordinate 51,181 of UESW01001430.1, read as the reverse complement.
ATCCAGCCTTGGTAAAAGAATTTTATAAGAATCTGACTAGAGGAGACAATGGGTTAGTAAGCATAGTGAGAGGCATAGGTCTAAACGTTACTGACACCATCTTATCTAGACTTTTAAATCTACCATTGTCTGGACCATGCACATTTGCTTCAGAGGATAGATCTCCTGCTCTCACCAGACTATTACATAGAGACTTTGAAGGATTTGAGGAAGTTCTTGCAAGTCAACTACCACTGGAGCTAAGGCTTTTACATAATATCTGCAGTAGAGTTTTATTTCCCAAACAGGCAGGTTTGACTATGTTTCAGAAAGGGACATTTTCATTATGGATGCTATAGTATCAGGAAAACCTTTTAATCTGCCTAGAATGATTTTATGGTACATGGCTGATTGTGGAAGTAAAAGGAAATCTTGTCTTCCCTATGGTATGATCTTGACTCAGTTGTTCAGGAGCCAAGGGATTATGTTTAGTGACAGTGAGCCCAAGAAGGAACTGAGACATACAGACATTATACCTTGGCCACTATCAACCGAATGGGATTTATCAAAAGGAATGGAATTTGGGAAAGGAAGAACAGTTTAGAGGATAGAGCTGAGGCACCTAGACATTCATCTCCAGAGCCACTCAGACTTCATTCATACCAGACCCAGTTCCAGCTCCATCAGATATTCCAGTTCCTGCTTCTGCATCTACATCTGCTCCAGTTCAGACCTCTGTTTCTACATCTGTCAGTTTTTCAGTCACTCAATTAGAGCAGCTTAGGTCTCTATTCAAATCAGAGTTAATTGAGCATGAGACTAGATTGAAGACTGAATTTGAGGAAAAATTTATGAACTTGAGGGAAGCACTTTATTCTATTAATGATCGAGTATCTTCTATTGAAGCCAATGTTAGCTCATCCACCTCCTCTCTGAATGAAGATTTGAAGAATATATTTGAAGAATTGAAGGATATTTGTGGAGATGGTGAGACTTATGCGAAATGTAATGCAGAGCTTCAAGACAAAATTTCAAGTGCATGCAAGTTTGTTGATGAAAAACTAAAAGATTATGTCAAGATTCAATGTGAAGGAATGCATAAGATTATAGAACACTTAACTAGAATTACTAGGCAACATTTTTGATTTCTCTTTATGTATTTGAATTTGATGTAATGAATGTGAAAGTTGCAGTTATGTAATTTGCAGTTATTAGAAGTAATTGAACTTTGATGTAATGCTTTTTGATGTTAATGAAGTTCAGTTCATTTCAATGTTGTGTACATTTGAGATATGATGTGTTGAAGTATACCTTGAATACATTAATGTATTTCTTAACCTTTTTGTTGATTACAAAAAAGGGGGAGAAATATTTAAATCGTATATGCTTTCATTTGATTCAAGTTTGTTAAGTTTCTTTAAGAAGAAGAATTCATTAAAAAGGGAGAAAGTGTATTTAATCGTATATGCAATTTAAGACTCTGAAAGGGGGAGAGAAAATTTGAGTATTATTAAGGGGAAGAGATAACTTAAGTATCATTTGCTCAAAGCTCAAATTTAAAATTTTTTGAATGAATTATAAAACTGCGTTTCATAGGGGGAGCTACCTCATTGAGGGGGAGCCTTTCCATGAACATAAATATTTGATTATAAAATCACAAATTCTTTTTTCAAGTTTAACTCGCATATACTAAATGTTTTTGTCATCATCAAAAAGGGGGAGATTGTTGAGAAATTATTGAAACATAATTGTCCCAACTTATTGATTTTGATGATTTCCAAAAGATATTACTTTACTTTCTAAAAGACTATGAACATGTTAAGTCAATCAATGAAATATTCTTACTATGAGCAATTCAAATTGGAAACTATGAACTGTTAATGTGTAATGAGTTTTATGAATCAATTGAATATATGTTTCAGTGAGCTATACTTATGAATTCAAAAATGATTTCTATACCACTCTTTTAAAAGATCAATGAATTAATGAAAATGCTTTGAAATTGAGCATTACTGTTAAATCAACTTTATTCAAGTCATATTTATATTTCAAAATTGGTTGGGATGATTTTCAAAGCAAATCAGAATGTTTTCTGATTTTTGTATCAGTCCGAGCCGACTCGAGAGTTTCCGAGTCGACTCCTGTGATTATCTGATTTTAATGTTGTCTCGAGTCGACACTTGAGTTTTCAAGAGTCGACCCCTGAACTTTCTCGAGCCGACTCATGACTGTGCGAGCCGACTCGACTCAGACGGCAGAAAGACTCATTTTTGAGTGCCTCTCGAGTCGACTCCCAGCTCTTCGCGAGTCAACCCCTGAAAGTCACGAGTCGACTCCCAGATTTTCACGAGTCGACCCTGAAGACTCACTTTTTGGTGCGTTCTGGATTCGCTTGCTCGAGCCGACTCGCACAGTACTCGAGCCGACTCCACGGAATCTGGGCGATGATTTTTGAGTTGCCACATCAGCACCAACGGTAATATTTTGAATCAACGGCTATATTTTACTGTGTCTAACGGCTATATCTTTTCAGGATCTATAAATAGAGGAGCCAGATTCAAATAGAAAATATACACATACATATAGAAGAGCAAGAGAGAAAAATAGAGAGAGCCTATTGAATATCAGAAAAAGGAAAACTGAGAGTATTGTAGAATCATTTGATTCAAGGAGAGATTCAATCTTTGCATTTGAGAGAGAGATTCGTGTGCATCATTTGATCGACTCTCAAGGCTCAAGAGGAAGGCAAAAAGCAATCCAACGTGCAAAATCTTCAGCCATTCCCAAGTTCAAAAAGAGGCAACACATTCTCCAAAGCTTTTCAACGATTGAGGAATCTTGCTGAGGCAACGATTCAACTCTTCAAGGAGAAAAGGGAGAAAGCCATCGCTGCAATCATCCGGAAAACCATCAGGCGTTTCTAACCCTAGTTTTTATTTATTCTTAAATTTGTATATCTGCTCAAGAAGGAGCATTTTTGTTACAAATACTTTGATTTCACTTGGTTACTGGTTCAATCAGTGGATTGAATCAGTGGAGGTAGGTTTACCTCGTTACAAGCCGGAGTGCTTGTGTTGGGTTCGTTGTGATCCCGTGAAAACAAGAGTAAGGTTTGTTGTTAGCCGCAAAACAACGTGTAGGGTTTTTGTGCTGGTAAGCCCGCAAAACCAGCTGGGTTTGTTGTGCGCCCGTGAAAACAACAAGTTGAGTTGTGATCTTGGAAAACAACTCGGCTGTAATCTAGAGAGATTATAGTGTGGACCCAAGTGAATCTTGGGAGTGGACGTAGGTGCTAGTTGCGCCGAACCACTATAAAATTATCTTGTGTTTGCCGTGCATCATTTTCTCTATCTCTATCTCTCTTTATTAACTGCCTGTTCTTTGCTTATTAGTTAATCTCACTTGCACATCTTGCTAACTAATCAATTAAAGTTAAAAAGACTTAAAATTTTTAAGAACCCAATTCATCCCCCCCCCCCTCTTGGGTTGCCATCTGGGCCAACATATTCAGAAGCCAAGGGGTTGTAATTTTGGACAATGAACCCTCCAAGAACCTGAGACATACTGATTATTACAGTCTGGCCACTTTGCATAGGATGGGATTTGTAAAGATTAACGGGCAATGGGAAATGAAAGGTATCTTGGATGAGAGAGCCCCTGAGCCTAGACATTCTGAATCTTGTGAGGCTGGTCCATCTGTGAGGGTTTCCTCTCCACAGCCGAGGTGTCCTGTTCCTGCCCCTGCACCTGCTCATATTCATGTTCAGCCATCTATTTCATCAGTTGGATTTTCAAACCTTCAATTGGAGCAACTCAAAGACTTGCTTGCTGCTCAGAAGGATGAACTGAAGACTGAGTTTGATAACAAATTTATGAATCTTAAAGAAACTCTTTATTCCCTAGATGATCGCATTGGCAAGATAGAATCAACTCTTAACTCTTCTGCTGGATCTTTAAGTAGTGATCTGAAGAATATATTTGAAGAACTTAAAGATATCTGTGGAGATTCTGAGACCTATTCAAAGTGCAATGCAGAGCTTCAAGATAAAATTATGACTGCTTGCTCTTTTGTTGATAGAAGGTTGAAAGAATTTGTAGCCACTCAAAGTGATGGAATGCAAAAGATTTTGGATCATTTGACAAGAATCATTAGAAACAATATGTAATTTTCTTGTAATGAAGTCAAAGTTTTTTTTATGTAATGAAATATGTTGTTTGATGTGTGTAATGAAAGTTTAAATTTTTGATGTAATGAAAGCACAATTTCTTTTTTGTAATACTTGACTTCAATGAAATGAAATTATCTTTTGATCTATCAAGTTTATCTTTTTACTTAACTCTTTCTAACCTTTTTGTTGATTACAAAAAAGGGAGAGAAAGTTATGTCGTGTATGCATTGATTAGTTATGCTTTAATTGGCATTTTTTTAATTGGTATCAATATGTAAGTAAAGCAATAGGAAGAACAATTGATAAATATGTAAAGCAATAGGGAGATACAATTGATAATTTGAACTTCACAGGGGGAGCTTGCTTGTGAGGATCACTTTTTTGAAAATTTTAATTTAAGAATACTATGCATATACTCAATGTTTTTATAATCATCAAAAAGGGGGAGATTGTTGACCCAATTATTGATTTTGATGATTAATAAAGGAATTGAGTATATTTATTTGATTACTAATGGATTTGACAAGTGTTTCAGGGCTTAAAAATATTTGATCGATTTAAAGGTATTAAGAAATGAGTTTTGAATCAATTGCAAATCATAAGTTTCAAAGTTTCAGAACCTGGAGTCGACACCTAGAATTCCTGGAGCCGACCCTATGGCTTGTCAAATATTCTTCTAATTTTTGATACGGTCCTAAGCCAACACCTAGAGTTTTAGAGCCGACACTCAGAGTTTCGGAGTCGACACTTACAGTGTCTGGAGCCGACTCCGATGCGGGGACAGAACGCTTGTTTTCTGAGCATCTTGGAGCCGACACCTGACGATGGCGAGCCGACACCTAACTTTTTTGGAGCTGACTCCTCGACGAACTCAGAACTTTCTATTTTTGGATAAACGACTTGGAGCCGACACCTGAAAAGTTGGAGCCGACTCCAACCTGTCTGGGATGAAATTTTAAAATGCCAGATCAGCTCTAACGGTAATATTTCCTTTTTACCTAACTTCTAACGGATATATTTTGTTTCCATGTACACTCCAACGGCTAGTTTCTTCCCAAAAATGGATTAAAGAAAATCTATAAAAAGGGAGAACACCCGTTTGAAAAATAACAATGATATAGAAAAAGAGGGAAAAATGGAAAATAGAGAGAATATTCAAATCAAAAATCTGAGAAGTCTTGAGCCTGAAATCCAAGAGAAAAGCATTCAAACTCAAATCCTTCCACTCCACAAAGCTCAAAGAAGAATCCAAGGCGTTCAAATTTGAAAAATTGAAGGATTCACAAAAAGAGGAAGAAGCTCTGTTTTGAAGATTTTTCAACTTCTCATCTACAACATTTGCAATGAATCAAAGCTGAGGCCTGATTCAACATCTTCAAAGAGAAGAGGAAAAGAAGAAAAGAAGAAAAGCTCAAATCCAATCCACTTCAAACAGGCTTTTCTAAACCTTGTTCATTTATTTGAATATTTGCTCATTTAAGGAGCTGTCTTGTATCTTAAACATTCTTCTTACTTGTTTGTGCTAGTTCTATCAAGGGGACTGAACTAGTGGAGGTTATATACCTCGGGTCAAGCTAGATTAGCTTGAGTTTAGGGTTTTGTGCTGGTGAGCCCGAAAAACCGGCTGGGTTCGTTGTGATCCCGGGTGAAACAACAAGTTGTGAGTTGTGATCTTGAAAAATAACTCGACTGTAATCAAGTCGATTATAGTGTGGACCCAAGTGAATCTTGGGAGTGGACGTAGATGTTGGATACACCGAACCACTATAAAATCTTTGTGTTTGCCATGCTTCTATTATCTCTATCTCTATCTCCTTGTTTGTGCTTTATATTTGCATTGCATTTAATTTCATTTATCTTAAAGCCAATAGTTTTTAAAAGGTTAAAATTTTTTAAAGAACCCAATTCATCCCCCCCTCTTGGGTTGCCATCTGGGCCAACAAAGGTATTCCTAAAAGTATCTCCCTGGAAGGGTATTATGAGATTTGAAAAGAAAGGAAAGCTAAGTCTCAGATACATTGGACCCTATGAAGTTATAGAGAAGGTTAGGACACTTGCTTACAGATTGGCCTTACCTTCAAATTTATCTTAGATTCATAATGTGTTCCATATTTCGATGCTTAGAAGATGTGTCAAATTCCTCTTATGTGCTTCAGACTGAGTCTATAGAGTTGCAGAAAGATTTATCCTTTGTAGCAGAGCCAGTGCAGATTCTGAGCAGGGAGGTTAAGCAGCTTCGTAGTAAAAGAATTCCTCTAGTCAAGGTGCAGTGGTAAAACCATCAGAAGAAGGAATCTATATGGTAGAAAAAGAAAGAAATGAGATTAAAGTACCCCCATCTATTCTGAGGATTTAGCTGACTAAATGTTGAGGACGGGATTTCCTAAAGGAGGAAAGAATTGTAACATCCTAAATTTTGTAACTCTTGCAATAACCTTGGAGTTTAGTGTAAATCATTTAATTGAGATTTATATTCAAGGTTTTGGGAAGATTCCATGTTTATTTTCTTTTCCCCAGTAGGTTGGAAAATTTTTAGTATGAAAGGCTTGAAGGAGATTCGAGAAAATGGATGTTTGGTCAAGAAGGCGGCTGCATAGCCGACTACTTGAACCGCACTCTCTGTTTGGTTCAAGGGGAAGAGAGGGGGGCCACAGTAGTCGGCTACATAGCCGACTACTTGGAACCCACTCTTTGTCTATGGGTTTTAAGGGGGAGTGAAGCCGAGTAGGCGGCTATATAGCCGCCTACTTGTATGAAATGGAGAAGTAGGCGACTATATAGTCCCCTACTTGCCTTGTTCATGAAAAGTAGGCAATTATATAGTCACTCAGCGACCTTCGAGTCACCCCTGGGCTAGCGCAAGAAACCTTCAAGACAGTTCCAAAAAGGCTCTCATCAGTCTCAGCAACCTTCGAGTCACCCTCGGACCAATGCGAGAAACCCCAAGGCAGTTTCAAAAGGCTCTCATCGGTCTCAACGACCGTCGAGTCACCCCCGGGCCGGCGTGAGAAACCCCTGAGGTAGTTTCAAAAGGCTCTCATCGATCTCAGCGACCTTCGAATCACCTCCGAGCTAGCGTGAGGAACCCCTGAGGCAGTTCAAAAAGGCTATTGTCAATCTCAATGACCTTTGAGTCACCCCCGGGCTGATGTGAGAAACCACCGAGGTAGTTCAAAAAGGCCCTAATATCGATCTCAATAGCCCTTGGGTTGGTCTTAGCAGCCCTCAGGTCGATCTTAATAGCCCCAAGTTGGTTGCAGTAGCCCCTGAGCTGGTTGCAGTAGCCCTTGAGCTGGTCTCAACAACCTTATCTTAGCCTCAACAGCCAACCAGGCTCCTGTGTAGGACTCTGACCCACTCGACCACCCATGCTGTGCTTCATTTTAGCCTCAGTGACTCCATTTTAGCCTCATTAGCCTCATCAACCTCATCTCAGCCTCAACGGCCAACCAACCTTCTGGGTAGGACTCCAACCCGCTCGGCCACCCGGATTGTGCTTTATCTCAACCTCAACAACCTCATCTTAGCCTCAGTAGCTTTATCTTATCCTTAGCTGCTTTATCTTAGCCTCAATAGCTCTATCTCAGCCTCAACAGCCAACCAGCCTTTTGGGTAGGACTCTAACCCGCTCGGCCACCCGGATTGCACTTTATCTCAACCTCAATGGCCTCATCTCAGCCTTAGTGGCTTTATCTCAGCCTCAACGGCACCATTTCAGCCTCAACAACCAACTAGCCTCCTAGGTAGGACTCCAATCTTCTTGGCCACCCAGGCTATGCTTTATCTCTGCCTCAGCAACTTTATCTCTATCTCTATTATCTTATTTTAGTCTTAATGGCTTTATCTCTACTTCAATGGTCTTATTGCAGCCTCAGCAGCTTTATCTTTGCCTCATTGGCCTCATTGCAACCTCAATGGCTTTAACTCTACCTCAACAGCTATATCTCTGCCTCCGCGGCCTCATTTCAACCTCAGTGGTTTTATCTCTGCCTCAATGGTCTCATTACAGCCTCGATGGCTCTATCTCTACCTCATCGGCCTCATTGCAGCCTTAGTGGCTTTATCTCTACCCAGCTTTATCTCTGCCTTCGTGGCCTCATTTCAGCCTCAGCGGCTTTATCTCTGTCTCAGCAGCTTTATTGCACCCTCAGCGGCATTATCTCTACCTCATCGGCTTCATTGCAGCCTCAGCGGCTTTATCTCTACCTTAGCAGCTTTATCTTAGCCACAACGGCTTCATCCCTGCCTCAACAGCCCAATTCTGCCTCACTGGCCAACGACCAACTGAGTAAGGCCTTAACTCAAATATGCACTTGCAACAGATGGCAACAAGATGCTATCAGCAAGCCAATTAGAAGGCCCAAGTCAACTCACAGTTTGGAGAGACCAACTCCTCAACTTACAGTTGATGGACACCCACTTTCAGATTTCATGTCAAAAGTAGAAGCTCCAAATTAGCTCACAGTTGGGAGAGACCAACTTTTTAGCTCACAGCTGATGGTGCTAGCCGCCCTCAGCCAGCCAAAAAGGCAAAATTAGCTCACCATTAGGAGAGACCAACTCTCCAGCTCACAGCTGCTGGTACTGGCCACTCTCAGCTAGCCAAGAAGACAAAATCAGCTCACAGCATGGTTGATGGTGCTGGCCACTCTTAGTTGGCCAAGAAGATCCAACCAGCCTCCCGAGTAGGACTCCGACCCACTCGGCCACCCAGGCTCACTTTATTTTAGCCTCAGCAACTTCATCCCTGCCTCAGCAGTTTCATCTCAGCCTCAGCAGCTTCATTCCAACATTCCAGTTGGCGGCGCTGGATGCTTCCGGCTAGTCAAAGGTAACCAACTTACCTTTAAAGTCAAGCAAATGCATAGAAAGTATACAAATGTCCACACATCAAATTTAGGTTTTGTTCTCAATACCCTTCTTGTGAGGGTTTCTCACTTTATATAAAGTTGTCAGACTAATTACAAGGCTAAAAATCAGCCATTACATAAGATACACATGATTATGTAAGGTAAGAATAAATGTCTATCAATTCTATGCATATATACAATATACTCTACACTTATGGAAATGATGCTAATTTTCTGCCTAAACAATTCTCCCCTTGATGCGCCCTTAGTTAGCCAATTTGAATTTCAAAATTTAAATTCAAAACTTTCGCTTAACTGGTCCTTTGGCTCGCCAAATTAGTCATGAAATCTATCATTTTTGCATATCAAATCAGCCTTGGAATCTGCCATTTTTGAGCACCAAATCAGCCTTGGAATCTACCATTTTTGCTCCCTTGACTAGCTGTTAATTCTACTAATACAAATCAGCCTTGGAATCTACTATTTCTGCTCCCTTGACTAGCTATTAATTCTACTAATATCCCCCTCAAATTGATGCTGGGCGATTGAGAAGCATCAATTTATCAATTAAGAACTGATGTCGGTGACGAGAGAGAGCCTTGGTGAAGACATCAACAGTTTGGTATTCAGTAGAAATGTGTGGAAGAGTAATCTCCTGACGAGCAAAAGCTTCACGAATGGAATGACAATCCACTTCAATATGTTTGGTGCGCTCATGAAAAACAGGATTAGCAGCAATTTGAATAGCACTGGTATTATCAGCATGAAGAGGAGTAGGAGTAAGCTGTGGAACACTAAGTTCGCCTAACAACCCTCGAAGCCATATAATTTCAGAACAAGCAGACGACATAGCTCGATATTCAGACTCGGTGGATGACTTCGATACACGAGCCTACTTCTTACTCTTCCAAGAAATGAGGGCGTTGCCAAGAAACATACACCAACCCCCACCCGTAACAGAACGACAAGTATCCGCACAACCAGCCCAGCCGGCATCACTAAAACCATTCAACTGTAAAGAATTCTCAGAGGAAAAAATAAGCCACGACCAGATGTCCCTTTGAGATATCAAAGAAGATGACGGATAGCGGCCAAATGTGTCTGGCAAGGAGCCTGCATAAACTGACTAACCTGCTGAATAGCAAATGAAATATCAGGTCGAGTAATGGTCAAATAATTCAAACTGCCCACCAGCTGCCGATACATTAAAGGATCAGATAAGGGATCACCATCCGCCTGACGCAATTTTAAATTGACCTCCATAGGTGTAAGAACCGAATTTGCATCTTGAAGGCCTACTAAAGAAAGAAGTTCTTGGGTGTACTTATGCTGATGTAAGAGCATGCCATTTGGACAATGGTGAACCTCCAGTCCAAGAAAATACCTCAGTGGACCAAGATTTTTCATATGAAATGAAGATTTGAGATGCTGTTGGAGTTGCTCAATTAACTGGATATCAGATCCAGTAATCACAATATCATCGACATACACAAGAAGTATAACAATCCCAAGTCTAGTCTTGCGAAAGAATAGAGAGGAGTCATACTGACTCTGAGAAAAAGTGAAATCCAGTAGAGTAGTACGAAACTTCTCAAACCATGCCCGTGGTGCCTGCTTCAAACCATACAGAGATCGCTTTAAGCAACAAACCTCAACAGAAGAGGAAGGAAACAAGCCAGGAGGAGGAGACATAAATATTTCTTCCTTCAGATCACCATGTAGAAATGCATTCTTCACATCCATCTGGTGAAGCGACCATCCTTTCGAAACAGCAATGGCCATGATAGTGCGGATAGTAGTCATTTTGGCAACAGGAGCGAATGTTTCCTCATAATCAAGCCCATACTCCTGTCTATTCCCGAGTGCTACTAACGAGATTTATATCTTTCAATAGATCCATCAGTACGTAGCTTGATGGTGTAGACCCATTTACACCCAATAAGTTTAACTCCAGCAGGACAAGGGACGATGTCCCAAGTGTGATTGTCCTGAAGAGCCTGAATTTCATCCTGCATAGCTTGGCGCCAACACTCTTGAGTAGAAGCCTGAGAATAAGACTTAGGCACAAAAGTAGTATCAAGAGTAGCCTGAAGAGCGAAGAAGAAAAACCATACCAATCTGGGGCCGAGAAATCCTAGTAGATCGTCGTGGCTCATGCAAGACAGGATCAGGTAGCGGTTCAGAGGAAGGAAGAGGCAGTGGGCGACATCGCTGATACACGATATCGGGCTTAGAAGGAGTATGAGATACATCATCAAATGCAGGAAGTGAAATAGAGGGAGAAACAAGATTAGTATGAGATGGAAAGAAATATTGATTTTCAAAGAAAATCACATTGCGAGAAATACGAAGCTTGTTAGCATCCGCATCATAACACACAAATCCTTTATGAGAGTTACTATAACCAAGAAAAGCACACTGAACAGATTGGCAAAAAGCTTGTGACGTTCAATGGGAGGTAAATGAACAAAACAAATGCAACCAAATACATGCAAATAATTATAATTAGGAGAAACACCAAACAAACGAGAATATGGAGAATCAAGATGCAAGGTAGGAGAAGGTAGACGATTAATCAAATATACAGCTGTAGATAATGCTTCTAACCAAAATCTAGAATGTACAAAAGATTCAAGCATCAATGTACGAACAACATCTAAAAGATGTCTATTCTTACGCTCGGCGATGCCATTTTGTTGAGGGGTGTAAGGACACGAACGTTGAGAAAGAATACCCTTCTGTTGGAGAAAAGATTGAAAATCATGAGACATGTATTCTCCCCAGAATCTGAACGGAAGATCTTAATACAGGTAGAAAATTGAGTTTCTACATAGGCAACAAAAGTTTTGAAGGTTGAAAACACATCAGCTTTAGAACGAAGAAAATAGACCCACGTGAAACGACTGTAATCATCAATAAATGTCATAAAATATCGGTATTGAGCATGAGAAAGAACAGGACTCATACCCCAAACATCAGAATGAATAATATCAAAGCATGTAGAAGCACGACTACCTTGCAAAGGAAAAGGTAAAGATTTGCTTTTTCCTAGTTTACAAGGAGCACAATCAAAAGGCAAGGAAGAAAACTCATTTGTATTACTCAAATAACCATGTTTCATAAGACGTGTCAAAATTACAGAGTTGGGATGACCCAATTTCTTATGCCAAAGATGGCTATTATTATTAGCAATAGCAGAACAACCAACAAAATTTGAACGAGGAATGGAAAACGACTGAAGAGGAAAAAGACGTCCCACTTTAGGCCCCTTCGCTATCTCCTGTCCCGACGCTTGATCCTGCACACGACAACCAGAACGATCAAAATGAATAGAACAATTATCTTCTACTAATTGTCCAACAGAAATGAGATTGGCAGATAAGTTAGGAGACACAAAAACATCAGTAAAGGAAGACCCCAGATTTCCAACTGCAGTAATGGAAGAGTACTGCCATCTGCAATCTGAATATGTTGCTGACCATCATACTTACGAACATCTTGTAAAGCTGCCAAACTTCCAGTCATGTGATTGGAAGCTGCAGAGTCAATTAACCAAGGAGAAGGAAGGAGATGTTTCTTGCCTTGGAGACCAAGAGCAGAAAGGGCAGAAATAATCATCTGTTGAACCTGCTCGGGCGTAATGTTGGAAGAAGAACTTGCAATTGTGGGCAGAGTGGAAGACATAGGCACAGAAGTAGACTGAACAGCAGTATGAAAAACAGGAGCAGATTTATTCTGAGGGCGTATACGACAATCCTTAAGGATATGACCCTCCTTGCAATAATTGCAGAATTTCTTGCTGCAATATTTTGCAATATGCCCAATTTCCTTGCAACTATAACATTGTGGTGGAGATCTAGATCGTCCTTTGCCTTGAGCAGCGTATGCCATATTAACCATCTCAGAACCACCAGTGTTTTGATCAAGGCCAAGCTATGAGGCAAGATGCGGTTCTTCACGCAAGAGTTCACCCAAGCAATCCTCCAAAGAGGGGACAGGTGTGCGATTGATTAACCCAGCTCGTGCACTTTCAAACTCGGGTCTGAGCTTCATCAAGAATTGATCCCGCTGGCTCTCAGAATGAACCGCTTGTAGTGCTGTCAAAGCTTCTTTGGGAACCTAAGAATGCACCAATCCAGAATAATCACTCCATAAATTAATAAAACCAGAATAAAATTGCTCAATAGAAAGATTCCCCTGGCGATAGTTTCCAATGTCTAACTTCAATTGAAACTTTCGAGTAGAATTATTTTGATAATAAATTTGCCGAAGGTAATCCCACATTTCCTTAACAGTAGTGAACCTACGAAGATTATTGACCATATGAGGTTCAACAGAGCTGAGTAGCCAGGAAGCAATTTTAGCATCCTTGCTTTCCCATAAACTAAGCTCATTGGAATCAGTTGGAGCCTTAGAAGACCCATCCAAATGACCCCATAACTCCTTCCCTTTCACAAACATCCTGAACTGGAATTCCCAACTGGTGTAGTTCTTGCCATTAAGGCGAATAATAGAATTTTCTCCAGATATAATAAAAAATTGACAGAGCAGAGAAATCACAACAGTTACTCTTCAGAATCTATCGACAGCTACCAAGCAACAGAAAAAACAAGATCCGACAGTCACCAAGAAACCCTCAAGAAATCAAGAATTCAAACAAGCCAAGAGAAAACCATGAAAATAATTTGTGGTCACCAAGAAACCCTCAAGAAATCAAGAATTCAAACAAGCCAAGAGAAAACCACGAAAATAATTTATGGCTCTGATACCATGTCAAATTTAGGTTTTGTTCTCAATACCCTTCTTGTGAGGGTTTCTCATTTATATAAAGTTGTTGGACTAATTACAAGGCTAAAAATCAGCCATTACATAAGATACACATGATTATGTAAGGTAAGAATAAATGTCTATCAATTCTATGCATATATACAATATACTCTACACTTATGGCAATGATGCTGATTTTCTGTCTAAACAATTCTCCCCTTGATGCGCCCTTAGTTAGCCAATTTGAATTTCAAAATTTAAATTCAAAACTTCCGCTTAACTGGTCCTTTGGCTCGCCAAATTAGTCATGAAATCTGTCATTTTTGCATATCAAATCAGCCTTGGAATCTGCCATTTTTGAGCACCAAATCAGCCTTGGAATCTACCATTTCTGCTCCCTTGACTAGCTGTTAATTCTACTAATACAAATCAGCCTTGGAATCTACCATTTCTGCTCCCTTGACTAGCTGTTAATTCTACTAATACACACAAGGCAGAAATTATCAAAATTAGTGCAAAAAGAAAAAGATCCCTCCAGTAGAAAGGAGTCAAAGTCGAGGCTAGCATGCAGAGACAAGTACAAAGATAAAAGTTTTACACTCATTTCGCTTGGCGAATGTAAGGCACGTGGTCGCACAAGCTCAGGAGTGTGGGGGGCATCTGATAGGGCCAATAAGCCCCATAGGAAATGGTAATCACACCCAGGTTGGACCCAGTCGGCCCCTAGAGTTAGCCTCAGCCTTTGGCATCGGCACCGGCTCTGCCCTTAGCCTCGGCACTGGCTCCGCCCTTGGCCTTGGCACCGGCTCCACCCTCGGCCCCAGCATCTCCTCCGCCCTTGGCCTCGGCACTGACTCCGCCCTCAACCTCAGCACCGACTCTACCCTCAACCTCGGCACCGACTCTGCCCTCGGCCCCGGTCATCCCAGCTTCCCTCGGTTCTGCTTCAACGAGTTGGAGTCCAGGCAGCCAACACCTAGTCTTCTACTGACTCTAGCTTCTGTCTCCCGACAGCACATCCTCGGCTCCGTCCAGGGCATCCCAACTGTCCCCTACCTCTGAAAGGAATGACTGGAATGATCCTTCCAGAAACCAGTATGTGATCCATGCTCCTATCTCCTGATGAGGCCACTCCCAATCAATGGTGAGCATCAACCACCCAGGTAGTGCCCCAGCAACCACTTGGTTAGGGCTCATTGTGGGGCCCACACATCTGGCTCCATTGTTGTTCACACATCTCACCACTGTCTGCACCGGACGACAAACATGCGACGTGGGGAATATGTCTGGCGAATGCAATAACGATCGCCCATGCCCTACAAGCTTGCAGAAACTATCCAAATCAAGCAGCTCCCACCAAATCTGCTAGGCCTCCCATTACGGATGGGACCTGGCCCACCAACCAGCTGCAGCCACCCACATTAGACGAGACATAGCCTACCAGCTCTGACATGCCATAAGGAGGTAAGCCCCACTATTGCTGCCTTTATCATAAATGCTCTAACAGGTGGTTATACCTCAAGTCTCACAAGCTCCAAGCTTTCATAAAATGGGTAAGAGGGACCTCCGACAAGGTAAGATAAGCTAAGCCCAAGTAAGGCAATCAAGCCCTTATACGTTCATACAGAGAGCACTTCTCTAAGTCTATCTCTCTCTCGAGCTTTCTCAAGCTCACGCTTGTTGTCCAAAACACTAACTTGAGCATCGAAGGGTTTTCATCGGAATTTTTGGCCCTCGAAACTTTTTGTAAGCTTTCGATCGTGCAAAGCCAGCTGAAGGATCCTCGGTACACTGAAGAAGGTGACCAAACGCTTACAAATATTTGAGAAGGATGATTTGATGATAACAAATTACGTCCACTTCAACGCAAAACAAACCCTCGTGTCAGTGCAGGGTCACGCCCTTGGCGGTTGAGAAGCACCACATGGTTACCATACATGACGATTGTTATGATTGCAGTCAGTTTCACACACAACAAAGATCGCTACTTTCTGGCAGCCCCCCTTCTCTCCCATCCCTTCTCTCTCTCTTTGCAGTAGCTAGAAAAATATATGTCTACTGATACAGACTTATTTAAATGATTTTTACAGCATGGCTGCTAATGTACTTTTCTGTCAGGTAGATTGTTTGGGGTCTGTGATCCACTTTCTTTCACTGTTACAATAGAAATGTATTAATGTGCACTAGACTCATGATATGCTGATTGAATACTTTTGACATCAATGTTTTGATCATGAACTCTGTTATCTATGTAGATGTAATGCTCCTTCTAATAGTTTCATATCAAAAAAATTAGAAGTTGGTTGTATGATTTATAATCAATTAAAAAAAAAGACAAATATCAATTGAATTCCTTTTGAGATATGGTGTTCCAAGTTGGTGTGAACCTTATCCGTCTTACTTTCTTGTAACAAAAGATGCTGCGAGCCTAGGGTCCAAATCGTTACAATATGATATTAAAACCATGCATCAGCCGAAAGTGCAGAAGCTAAGTACCACACAAGGTAAAGTGCTACATCCATAAGAGATGGGAGCCACCTCTTGAACCTATGGAGGCCACCTCTAGAATCCTGCCTGCCTGATGGTTGCGATCATGTGCTTCTAGCGACGAGGATGACGTCGCCTCTCTAAAAGGGTAGATTGTGATGCCCCTCCCAATAGTCCTACATCAAAAAATTGAAAGTTGGTCGAGTGGTTTATATGTAATAAAGTAAGAAGGACAATATACCAATCGAATCCCTTTTGGGCTATGGTGACCCAAGTTGGTGTGAACCTTGTCTATAGTCTTGCTTTCTTGTAATGAACAGGTTCGTGGATGCTGCGGGCCTAGGGCTCGAGTCGTTACAATAGTCCTTCCAAGGAGTTTCAGCAAATTGGATGATGGGCTGCATGTCACCCATAACCTAACCCTTTATATGCAGCATGCGTCTACTGAATCGACAGTTAGTAAGTATATATGAATAAGATGTGTTAAAATTCTTTATGTATTGATGAGAAGTCGTTCCCATCCTATGATCATGTTTTAGTGGTCCTTGAGAAGTTTATCGGTGAATTGATGTAAAGCCATTCACAGAATAATTAATTTCCTTCTCTTAATGCAATCTGTTATTTCTTTTTTATTTTTCATTTAATTTAAAAGTTTATATATATATATATATATATTAGTGCTGAGCAGAACCTATGTAATGAACCTTGATCTCGGTCGCCAATCTACTTCACCGAATGAACCTTGCTCTCCGCACCCTTTCGATGATGTGCAAGGGTTCCAATTTACGCTCCTCTTTCACCGGTCTCCTAGCCAAGGTCACGCTCCATTGGCCGAGTCGCTTTGAGTCACTGCCTCTGCTTCTATCTTGCCAGATTCACTCGAATTCTCTTCAATGAACAGCCAAAGAGGAAATTCTATTTGGTCAGCACTTTTTGCTGAGGAGCCCCTCATTTAGCTTTTTTTTTTTACTCAATAGCCTCCTAAAATTACTCAGTAGCCCTCCTAAATTTAAAAAATACCTAAACTACCCCTTCCATCTTCACCCCCCACCCCCCAAAATTACTCAGTGTCCCCCCTTCCCCCCTTTCGACTGCACTCCCCATCTCGCTCTTGCTCACGGTCCTGAACTTGCTCTCGCTCACGGTCCCCCTCTCGCTCACGGTCTTCACCGACGGCGGCTTCCCGGCAGCAGCCTTCTTCCCCGGCTTCACGGTAAGCTTTCCTTCCCTTCCTCCCTCCTTCCCTTCCTCACTCGATCCGCCTCCCTCAACCATCCTTGACCTTTTTTAGCCAAGCTCCGCCTCCCTCCCTGGCGTCCGCATCCCTTCCATGCTTTCGCCCCCTCTCCGCCACCTCTCCGCCTCCCTCCCATGCTCCACGGTCGGCCGAGTCTCTGTTTGGCCCTGGTTGGCCGAACAGAGACTCTCTATTCGGCCTGCTGCCTAGTAGGGCCGAATAGAATAATTAAATTATAAATTATAATTATAATAGTATTATAATAAAGTATATTATAGTTATAATTATAATTATAACAAAGTATATTATAAAGTATTTAAAAAATAAGAAATTAAAATTAAAGAGAGTTATGTTATTAATAAAGAGTTATTAAATTTTTTTAATATATATTATTAATGTTTATCTTTTAAATTTTTTTATCAAATGAGTTTATGCTATTAATATATATTACTAATATATGTTACAAATATAAATATAGTATTAATATTATTAAAATAGTTTAGGTTATCGATGAAATATTTTGGCATAATTTTATCTTGCGTTTTAATGATGAATAATGCAATGTTCCTGATATGGATGCTGGCCCCTCACGAGTTAGAGTTAGACCCACAGTGTCTACCAGGAGACGTCGTAGAACGCAGGATGAGCCTGAGGTTCTTGTTGCACCATCGCCCCTAGATGAGACAACAGACGAGGACATCCCAGCTATGGATGTTAATAATGATGGAGCAGATGGGCCTTGTCCAGGCAGTCCTGAGGATGAGTCTGTCCTTAGGAGTTTCAGGACACATATTGCAGCCTCCATTTGGAGGCAACATGTATTTGTTCATTGTTCTACTGTATTTTATTTAATGTATTATTTCGATGCTGTTATATGTGTTATTCATGTTATCCATTTATATTTCACAGGAACATACTCCACTGAAGTGCATGAACCATGCTGCCAAAGTAGGTGAGTGGCAATGGTGGGCATCGAGGCAATCGAATAGGAGATTCAGAGATATAGTTCAGCAGTCGGGTCTTCTTAACCTAGTGCATTGCTCTTATCAGTTCGCCGATAAGATTTTTGTCTCAGGCTTTGTAAAGAGATGGTAGCCCGAAACGAATACCTTCCATCTTTCCTTTGGCGAGATGACGATCACATTGGACGATGTTGCCGCCATATTAGGGATTAGTGTCATGGGTGCCTCAGTGTCCTTGCTTACAGATAGGATGAGTGATCAGAATGCTGAGGACATACTAGTGCAGCTATTGGATGTATCACAGGATGATGCATGTCGGGAGGTTCTATCTGTCCGCGGTCGGTCTGTGAGGTTAGAGTGACTGAAGAGTCATTTCCATGATGTATCAGATAGAGATAGCCGCCGTAGGATAGAGTGTGCAGCGCGAGCGTTGTTTTTTTTTTTTGTTAGGGTGTACACTTTTTGTCGATAAGAGCGGGACGAGGGTGCATATAGCTTATCTTGCTCTGCTTCGGCATTTGGATAGAGTGAGCACATATGCCTGGGGTGCGGGTGCCATGGCTCATTTATATCGGCAGTTGGGGATTGCATCTAGGGCATCCGTTAGACAGATCAGTGGATATATGATGCTTCTTCAGGCATGGATTTATGAGCATTTGGTGATTCTGATGCTACACCGATGGACTCCCGGTAGTCCACCCCGTACTACGATGGACCATTTGGTGATTCTACGCGAGTCATTGGACGTATTGAGGGCAGAAAATGTCAGGTCAGTTGATGTCACCCCCACAATCTCTAATAGAGGAAGAAGATATCTATTCATCTTGTAAGTGTAATCCATTATCAACACACGAGGAAATGCACGTAACAATTCTATACTGCCAGGGTATGTCCAAAACAAGTCACGTACAGCATCAGACTTAATACAATTCCTATGCCACTCAATGTATTTACACTCAGATAATTTACTAAGAAGATATTGCATATAAGATCTCCCAGCTATCTCTACAGCCTTGCACCTCTGCCGTGCATTGTAGATTGTCTTCATTGTCGTAACATTGAGGGCATCCCTTTGCTTCAAAGTAGATAATATGTCCCTAGGCCAAACCAAACTCTTCGACATCTCCCCTAGCATTGTAGTCTCCTGCTTAGATAATCGTCCTGCATATGAGTGCCCCTCGAGATGCTTTGCAGCTGGATGATTGTGCACACCGCACATGACCATTAACATCCAATCATCTACAGTGTCCAATTTCTTCCCTCTTAAGGCAAAAGGACATCCATACTTCTTAGTGCCACTGGCCTTGGTCTTTGATCCCTTTTCCTTTATGTGTTTACTTTTGCAAGTATCACTCCTCTCGCAAGAAAAATAATTCTTGGTTTCTTAACATTGCTACCAATATCGGATTTTTTAATAATAACGACAAATCCATTCCTCTTTCCGACTTTCCGACACCAATTACACATTTCTTCTCTACTTTTGAATATCTATAAATAAATAATTTTATGTTAGTAGGCAATTTTAAACATTGCTCAGTCAAATAATACTGAAATAATTACAATCAAAATTTTCTTACCTCATAAGTTGTAAATTCATTTGTGTAATCCATCACACAATCAGAGCTAATCATGCTGCATTCAGTCGAAGCATTTCCCTACACGATCAAATAATAATTTAAACCCTAATCATAATTAACCAAAAAAAATCAATTATTGGCATCTGTTCGGCCCTGTGGCCTAACAGAAATCTTCTGTTTGGCCTGTGTGACCTAACAGAAATCTTCTATTCGAACATAAGAAATATGTTCGGCCCACTAGGGCCGAACATGTTGACTCAATTCGGCCCACTAGGGCCGAACATGTTGACTTAGTTTGGCCCTATGTGGCCGAACAGATTTGACATGTTCGACCACACAGGGCCGAACAACTCATGAACCGAAAAAAAAAAAATTCGACGGGGATATAAACCAACCTTTGCGACCGTAGAACCTTCAAAAATTGCTAGTTGCTTGTCCATTATTCGATTATAGGTTGAAATCACTTCAACCAAGCTTTAAATGGTCGGATCCAAGGGTGTTGATCTGGAAGGGCAGCAGAGGGGGGAGGGGCAGCGGAGGGGATATAAACCAACCTTTGCGACCGTAGAACCTTCAAAAATTGCTAGTTGCTTGTCCATTATTCGATTATAGGTTGAAATCACTTCAACCAAGCTTTAAATGGTCGGATCCAAGGGTGTTGATCTGGAAGGGCAGCAGAGGGGGGAGGGGCAGCGGAGGGGGAGGGGTTGGCAGGGGAGGGGGCATGTTTTGACCTTGGGGGGCTACTGAGCAAGCAGAGTTATTTTGGTCCAACTTTTTTAGGGGCAAATATGCTATTTTTTTAAAGTGGCGTGGAGGGCTCCTCAGCAAAAAGTGCAGGCCAAATAGAATTTCCCCATCCAAAGGCATAGCTGAGATCTTTTTCCTTACGTCTCCCACAGTGCCGAGCTTCTTCTATCGCCCTTGATGTCTTCGGTAGGTCTCTAGTTCCACCATCCGCTGCATCGTTTCATTGTTAGAAAAAAAAGATAAGAAAAAACATTTAAAAAAAATGGTAAAAACTTTCAAAAATAAGTTTGGTAGAAAAAATTTTCATTCAACTCATACCTTACAAAAGAATGCTTACAACCCTTTATATAGATAGACTTAATATGACTCTAAAATTTTCTTTATATAACTCATAACTTTTAACCTTTTATATTACTCATGACTCTTAAATTTTCAATAACTTATAACTCCTTACCTTCTATAACCTATAACTCTTAACCTTTTACAACTTCTCATGACTCTTGTGACCCATGGCCTTTCACCTTCTTGATCAATTCATTACTTTGACTCTCCAACTAGGATGCTAGTTAGATGTCACATATCATCATAAAAATCAAGTTTATTATCCAACATTCATTGATGACCATCAGACCGTGGTGGATTTTCTCTTTCAACCGCCAGCATCTTCCACCAAGGGCCAGCACAATCTTTCTTAGAGCTGTAATTCCTCTTCATGTACTCACGAGAATCCCAGGCAAAGATTCTGTTGTCGTAGAAATCTGTTCTCCGACTCGGGTGCAGCCCACCTCCAGAACCAGATGCCAATCTCTCATCTAGATGGACTTGCAAGACAGTCCTCATGCAGCAAGCATTGGGGATGGCCCTATGCAGAAGTCCCTTTGACGCCCAAGTCAGTGAAGGTTCACAGCAAGCAGATATGAGAGAAGGCTCTCGCAGAAGAATTCCTCTAGAATGGTCTCTCGAGGAGCCGGGGAGCTCTGTTTGAGCTTCAATGGAGTTTTTTAGTGAAAGAGTGAGCGTACCTGAAAGGATTTTAAGAAAGGTATTTATAGACTATCTGAATGTTGGCAGTTTGTTCACCTGACTCTTCGAACGTATCTTGGAAAATGAAAAATTAGAATGATGGGAATCTGATTCGAATCAAGTTTATTACGAGGCTGGCGAGATTCAAATCCTATTCGTTAAGAGGATCGATGGCTGGAGAGGCTGATTTAGAGCTTTGAGATTCGGTTATTTTGTTATCTGGTTATTTATAGGCAACAGGCTGTGCCTGGCTCGATTTTTCTTTTGAGGCGATGAAAGCTGACGTGGCCAAAGGGTCATATTTGGCTTTTGGCTACTCTAAGCCCACCGAGGCATAAGAATGGTTCGGCCTTGCCAAGATGAGACCGAGGCATGAGAATGGTTCGGCCTTGCCGAGATGAGGCTGAGGCATGAGAATGGTTCAGCCCTGCCGAGATGAGGAAGTAGCTCAGCTCTGCCAGGATGGAGAGAAAGCTCAGCTCTACCGAGACGAGGAGATTTTGTCTTTTTCGAACACAGTGTCTGGCAAGCAGAAATCGAAAGTGATCCTAACCTTTTTTACATGTACACGGATATTAATGTAATGGCGATTTGCCCTTCATCACATGCCCCCCACTCTCTAGTTCGAAGCATAGGCTCAGGCATAGGGAGTAGAATTCCAGGAAGCTTTATCTAATTGGAGGAATTCAAACAGGCGAAGGCATGCTATGGGGCTCTCATATACGTCAGGCCGCCGCTTCATCATTTCTTCCCATTGCATGAGGAGAAAACCTCTTGCCTTCCGCTGTCGGCCATGGGTGGAATGGCATGTGCAGCTCAAGGTTTGGCAATGCATGGGGATTCTTGCCTCGCCGAAATGGTTTAAAAAGAGTTGAGCAGTGTTACCTTTTGCTGCATTTTTTCTCTCTATCCTCTTCCTCTTCAAAAGACAGAACTTCTTTGACCCAGGACCAAACATGGCTGGTGCTTCTTCCGTTGATCTTGGAGATAAGGAACGTCCCATTGATTCCACCGCAACGATGACCCCGCAGATCTGGAGAGGATTCATTGGGATTACTGGTTTACAAGTGACATTCGGATGTAGGTCCCCGGTCCTGAATAGAGGGTACTTGATCAACTGGAGTTAGGGGTCTTTTTCTATGATGAGAGCTTCAAGGTGGGTCTCTGTTTTCCCCTTAATCCACTGGTAAACGACATAATGAAGTATTATAGCATCTGTCCTACGATAATTACACCGAATAGCTGGTGCTATATTATCGGGTTCATCTCCTTGTGTACGTTTACGGGGATAAAAGCGATGGTTCCTTTGTTCTGAGCCTGCCACAGTCTTACTTCCTCCAAGGATTCGTCTTAGCACTACATAGGGCTGCGGAAGAACTTTAAGAGGTTTTCTAAGGTTCTGACCTTCGTCAAAGGATGAAAGTCATGATTTTTTATCGTCGAATGGGATGCTGCATTTGACTTTCCTTGCCAATGGGGGCCTCTCCCCATGGAGCTGAACCAGCGTCCAACACTATCAAAGATGGAGAAAGAGGACTTCAAAATTCTTTATGGCAGCAAGGTGATCCCAATCGATGCTCTGCTAACTGAAGAGGCACTTTACAACGCCGGATTGAGTAGAGTCGACCCCTTAATTAAGTGCAACATCATTTTCTCCATGTTTTGATGTTTTTGCAGGGATGTAACTGATTGTCCGATGGTTTGCATGTCGTAGGGATTAGGAACGAGTTTGGGGCTCAGATGAGAGGAATGCTCGCAATCGACTATGGCGATTCAAGCAAAAAGAAGAGTACGAAGCATCGTCATACCGTTTCATCGACTCTCACGAGAGGAAAGAGGGCCAGGCTTGAGTGGAGGCCATCTTCTTCCTCTCCTTCCAGACTACAATTGGCTTTGCCGAGCCATTCATAAGAATTAGTTGAGTCTCAACCTTTGAGCCTGCCGAGGGGGGATGTTGTGGAGGAGCCAGTCCCAGCCCCTATCCTTACACTAGAACTTGGGAAGCAGGCATCTGGGAACGAAGCCAAAGAAGTAGTAGCTCAGGAAGAGCAGGAGCCTAGTCACTTGCTTGAGCCAGCAGATGATGATTTCTGGGTAACAAAATTTCTTTGTCCCGTGGCTACCGACGTGTATTACCCTGAAGGGGAGGGTTCTGAGTCCACAGAGGTTGAGGGAATTATTTTTCAAAGATTAGGCATCTTCTCTCATGGCGAGTGTTGTCTCGCCTTTGGTAGGTTCCCCTCCTCGTTGGGTAGAAGAGAAAGAAGAAAGAAAGGGATTCACCAGGTGGAGAAGGAGTTCTCTCGATGAGGATGGAGGAACCGGAGCCCTCAGGGACGTCGACACCCTCGGGGACATCGACAGGTGATGAGGAGGGGATAGGTCGGCTTAGTCCCCTTGATCCCTTGGGTCATGCTATTGAAGAGTTGCAATCCCAGATTGATAACTTTTTTAATGTTTTTTATGCAAGAGAGCATGTCATTTATCTTGAAGAAGGAGAGGACAGTCGTTGAAAAGTTGCTTTTTTGGTTAAGGGATTCGAAATGCCTATTGACTTGGATGACTATGCATCAATCCCCAGCCAATACATCTTAAGGGATATTAACTCTTCCTGCATTCGAGTGAGCTTTCTTTCTTTCTTTCTTTGCTTTCTTAGGTGCTTTGTGCAGTTTTTCTAAACTTAATCATTTGGCTCTGTTATAGGCAATTCTCCTCCAATGGGTGCTCTATAGGCGCTTGATCTCCGCTAACGAATGCAATAGGTAGATGCATGGTTGAGACACTCCGTGCCAAAATAAACTTGGCCGATCATCACTCAGAAGAATTAACAAGGATATAATCCAAGCTTGATGAAGCCAGGAGGTCAGGCAAAGATGCCCGATCCAAGGCATTATGACTTCGGGCTGGGGCAGCCGAGCTTGAGGAGGCTTGGAAAGTAGCTAATGAAGCTCAGTCAGAATTGTCGAGGTTCCAAGGTGAGGCCCAAAGGGAAATTGACTCCCTTAAGGCAGGGCTACCGAGGAAAAATCTCATTTTGAGGCTCGACTTGAGTCCTATCAAAAGCAAATTGCTGATTTTATGACTGAGCTACGTCAAGTGCGATCTGACGGATCCAAGGACCGGATGGACTTTGAACATGCCTGGAAGGACATGAGTAGGTGTAGAAAAGAGAGGGAGAAGGCTTGGAAAAGAGCCAAGAAAGCAAAGCTGAAGTTGCTCGCTATGTCAAAGAGGTATGTCTTCTAACCATTTCCACGTAACGGCTCGTTTCTTCCCCATAGTTAGAGCTAACTTTACCATTTATTTCATTTACTATTTTTTCTTCTCTAGCTGGGGAAGACTAAGGTCCAGGCGGCCGATCAAGTAAAAGCTCTAACCGAGGATTTAGCCTCGAGTCAAAAGAAGTGCTCCAAGCTTGAGCATCGGGTAGCTGAGGTAGGCAATGAAATCGCTCTGGCGATTGAGAAATATAAAAGCTCGAATGAATTCGCTCAAGGGCAAATTTAGTTTTGAAGGAGGCATACCGAGTCAGGGCAAATGAGGTACTGGTGAGGGTGATCCAGGAGTATTCGGACATCAAACTTTCATTCTTGGAGGATGATAGATATTGCTTTCCATCACCAATAACTGAAGCATTGGCAGTGACTCCCTCATCCGATGATGGCGACGATGATGAAGATGCTCCTGGCATTGATTTTGAAGTGGCCTCAGAGGGAGACCCAACGGAGGCTCCTCTAAAATTTACTTAGGAAGCAGAGGCCTCAAGACCTACTGCCAAGGAAGCCAAAGTTTTCACAGCCAATTGCCGAGGTGGATATGGCTTTAAGGCCAGGTGACAAAGGGGCCAATGTCCCCTCAGCTGTTGGGGGGATGGCTCAATCAGGTGGTCGGCCAGATCAGCACATTCCAGGTGTTACTGAAACCACCTCCAAAAATGAAGCTAAAAACTTAGGGATCCATTTTTCTACATTTTTCCTTTATTCTTGTAATATAAATAGTATTGTGACATGAATGAATCTTTTGTTTTTCTCCATGTATTCCATTGTTTTGTATTTGCGTGTCAGGCGGCCTTTTAGCTTATTCACATCTTGCCTAAACTTAGCTTATCATGAAGCCAAGTAAGTAAACCAGCTCTATTAGAGATTAAAAAAAATTTGGATGACTTTGTCAAAATTGAAGAGGTCATCCGGTCTTGCCGAGACCAACCTGATCAAATCCGCCAAAGCGGATAATAATTTGGCTTTGCCGAAGTAAAAGAAATGGTTCAGCTTTGCTGAAGTAAAATAATAACTCGGCTTTGGCCGAGGCAAAGGATAGTTCGGCTTTGCTGAAGTATATCCTATTTTTTCTAGGGCATCTATTTCATAGTTAATGCCTCATCTTTTTGATGCGAGCTTGCTTTTCGTATATACCAAGCATTCGATTGCTATTGGACTGCATCCTTTTCTGCGGGGGGTTTCTCAAGTTCATCCACATTTTTAGGATTCATGAACGACTCTTTGCATTTAAGGCCTCTGATCCGAGATCGATAGGAAATATTCTACCTTTTTATCGTGGCATGGGAAATATCTCTAGTATACCTCGGGGAGTACCGAGTCTCGTTAAGGTATTGCCACATGGTGATGCAGGACCGATTTATATGAAAGTAAATTTTATATGATTAATAATTGTAGTTGATTAGTCTTTTGAAGTAATAACTAAGAGGGATTTAGGAAAACTCATAGTAACTCCGTACGCAAAACAATTTTATAGAAAAGTAAAGAAGAAAGACCGCCGAGGCTAAGAAGCCCTGGTAGGGCTTGCTTTCCTTCAATAAAGTTACTAATAGATTAGAGGGGATGTATCTGGTATGAGAAGAAGATCGAAGTGCTGAAGGGATCGCTCTGCCTGACGGATGCGCCCTAGATGACTAAGCCTCGAGCCCATGGATCTGCGACCAAGTATCCGCTGACCTGAATGATTATCACCTTGAATCCTGGATTCGTCGTTACTTAGGGATTTGCAAGATCACCATACAAGGGCTAATAAGAAAAGAAAAAATCAGAATAAAGATAAAGAGATGAAGGAGTGAAGAAGGAGGTGGGGGCGGCCGAGGGTCCTTGGGCATCCCCTGAATAGGGCAAGGTGGCGGCTAGGGCTCTTGGGCAGGTGCTTGGAGGGATGCAAGGGGCGGCTAGGGTTTGGGGCATCCACTGGTGGATGGCAAGAAGGCAACTAGGGTTTAAGGTTGGACGGCTTGGATGCAGGCATGCATAGGAGCAAGAACACAAGAACACAAAGGAAAATATGATTCAAAATAACTGATTGATTGTATTGATTGATTGAAAGGTTCGATCCTTTTTTCATACAAAAGGGTTTCTTTTATAGGATAGGAGACTTGGGGCCTAAGTAAATACAAATATGAAATAAAAAGAGGTGCCCCTTTTCATAAAAGAAAATTGAAAATAATTTTAAAATTGGCGCTCACTTTCTTCTAAAATGTGGATTAAGTGGTGCCCTTTGAATTTGAATACATGAAAGAAAATTTAAAATTCAATAATTTGGGGTGGCCATATTGGGCGTCCTTCACTTGCTTCTTTGTGCTGAATTTAGGGTTAAAATTTTTAAAAGAACTAGGCGACAATATGGGCATCCTTCACTGCTGCAATTCAGGCTGAAAATTTCAATCTGGGCCGTATGCATTTGGGCATCCCTTCACTGCTTCTATGTGTAGGCCTTGTCTTCTTCTCCCATACCGGTGTCTCCTCTTGTAAGCTAAATAAACTTACTATAGGACTCATATTAAAATAAATTGAACTGGATAGGATTCAAAATAAAATAAACTGAACTAGATATGACTCAAATTAAAATAAACTAAACCTAATTTCCCAACTCAAGACTTGAATCAAAACTAATTAGATATCCACAGAGGGTTAAGAATCCTCTGTCCGATCCTGGTGCCCGCACCAATTCTCTCAGGGTGGAAAGAACTCGACCCCATCGAGTATGGGTCATTCTGGCTCTATATCTCCCTAATAGGTCTGGTCGAGGCACTGCAAGTCCTTTCGAGTAATCCGTGAATCGTCAGATTCGGGGCAACCCTGCCATTGGATCAGGTAGCATTGATAACCATGGTTCGGGTCGTAATGGCTTGATCATCTAGGATACGCTCGATCCACTCTCCTCACTTAGGCAAAATTGGTGGTGGACACTGTTGGGTAGGTTCGCTCATAAAAGGTGGGTTAGGTCCAAAGTAATTACTAGGAATTGCTGCTGGTTCCCTATACTCTACTAGGTCTGCAATATTGAAGGTTGAACTAATGCCCCAATCCGAGGGCAGATCTAGCACATAGGCATTAGGTCCTACCTTCTCTATCACTTTAAAGGGACTAGCTCTGTGAGCATGTAGTTTCTTAACGGTCCCTAGCGGGAACCGTTCAGGCCTAAGCCTAACCATGACAAAATTCCTTACACCAAACTCTTTGGCTCTTCTTCGGGAGTTAGCCAGTCTTTTATAAGTTTATTACTTAGATTTATTTTCTAGCTAATGTCCTTATGTAAGTCTCTGTTATGCTGTGCAAATGCTTGTGCGGACTCTGAGACTCGTGTGTGGAGGGGTAAAGGAATTAAATCAAGTGGAGATTAGGCTTGTACCCACGGACTATCTCAAATGGACTCTTACTATAGACCAGTTCACTGAGCTATTGTAGATGAACTCTGCATGAGGTAGCAATAGATCTCATGTCACTATGTGTTCGCCTACAAGGCATCTAAGAAGGTTTTCTAGATTATGGTTCATCACTTTAGTTTGTCCATCCGTTTGGGAGTGAAAGGCTATAGAAAAATTAAGTTTGGTGCCTAACAGATGCCATAGCATTTTTCAAAAGTAGCTGGTGAACCTAACATCCCTATCAGAAATAATGGTCGGGTAGGCCATGAAGCTTGACCACACTGTCTAAGAAAAGTCGGGCTACCCTAGATGGGTCAAAGGTTTGCGAACAAGGGATGAAGTGTGCCATCTTAGAGAACCTATCGACTACTACAAAGATGGAGTCATGCTTCTTCTGGGTCTTAGCTAATCCTAGAATGAAGTCATACTAAGGTCTTGCAAGGATGATCAGGCACTGGCAAAGGAGTATATAGACCGGTGTTCTACTTCTGTTGTTTTGTAACGGCACAAGTTCGACATCGGGCTACTATCAGGGAAATGAGCCTTTTTAATCCTGGCCAGTCAAATTGGTCCTCTATTGCTAAGATAGTCTTATCTCTTCTAAAATGACTAGCTAATCTTAGCATGCATTTCTCAGACTAGGAACTCTCTAAGTGACATTCTAGGGATACAAAGTCTATTTCCCCTAAAAAGTAACCATCCTGGATGGTATAATCTTCACAGGTACTGATGGTCCTAGTCGAAGGGTCTTATGAATTTTATCAAAGTCAGTGCAGGTCTCATACTCATCTTTTATCCGGTTGAACCCTATAACTTCGGTGCTAACAGTACTCAACAACAAAGACTTACGGCTTAGGGCATCTGCTACCTTATTTTCTACCCCAGCACGGTGTTTCAGGATAAAAGTGTATGCCTGAATGTATTCAACCCATTTTTCGTGCCTAGAATTGAGCTTCTTTTGGGAGTTCAGAAATCGGAGTGCCTCGTTATCAGAAAATAAAACAAACTTCTGAGGTAGTAAGTAATGTCTCCAATACTTAAGGGCCTATACTACTGCATAGAATTCCTTATCATAGGTGGAATATCTAAGTTTAGCTTCTTTTAGTTTTTTACTAAAGAAAGCTATGGGATAATTTTCTTGGCTTAACACTCCACCTATGCCTACTCCCGACGCATCGCACACAACCTCAAACACCTTAGAAAAGTCTAAAGTCTAAGTACGGGTGCATGAGTCATCCTATCCTTAAGCTTTAGGAGGCCTTATTAGCTGACTTAGTCCACTCAAAATTATCCTTCCTAATACAATCAGTGATGGGTGCGATGGTGCTAAATCCCCTAATGAATCTCCTGTAAAAGGTTGCTAGGCCATGAAAGCTGCGGACATCGTAGACATTTATGAGTACTGGCCACTCTACGATCGACCTAACCTTTGCAGGATCCGCTGAGACACCTTCTAGGGTTACCACAAAACCTAGAAAGATAACCCTATGTGTCATAAAATCACACTTCTTAAGGTTTTCATAAAGGCTATTCTCTCTAAGGGTCTGACAGATTAATCTAAGATGGTTAAGATGGTCCTCTTTGGTCTTGCTATAAATTAATATATCATCAAAATAGACCAATAAGAATTTTTTGTGTACTCTTTTAGGACCTGGATCATGATTCTCATGAATGTACTAGGTGCATTTGAAAGCCCAAAAGACATCACGACCCATTCAAACAGACCATCTCTAGTCTTAAATGCAGTCTTTCACTCATTCCCTGGTCTAATTTTGACATGATGGTAACCACTCTTAAGGTCTATCTTGGAAAAGATGGTGGCACTTGCCATCATGTCTAACATATCATCTAATCTGGGGATAGAGAACCTATATTTGATAGTAATTTTGTTGATGGCCCTAATATCCATGCACATTCTCTAGGTACCATCCTTCTTAGGGGTTAAGAGTGCAGGAACTGCATAAGGGCTTAAGCTCTCCCTAATGAATCCTTTCCTAAGTAATTCTTCCACTTGTTTCTGTAGTTCTTGATGCTCAGTGGGGTTCATCCTATAATGGGAAAGGTTTGGGAGGGTGGATCCTAGGATCAGGTCAATGGCGTGTTGGATGTTCTCAGGGGTGGTAACTAATCAGGAAACTCTTCAGGGAAGACATCCTTAAATTCTTCTAGGGTCTCAATTACTTTAGTAGGTTGTTCCTTTTGGACTGATTCATGGATCTCTTTAGTGGTCAAAATCCAAATAGAGTTACCCTCAGTGATGTTCTTTTCTAATTCAGATTAACTCTTGGCTTGCTATCCTTAAGGCTACTAGATCCTTTCTTGATTGGGTCCCTAGGTGGAACTGGATGTATTACATACTTGTTTCTATTGTGTTTAAAAGAGCAGATGTTGGATTGACCAAACAAGGTGCATCGTGATCGTAAAACCAAGGTCGATCTAATATAATACTACTAACACCCATAGGAATTACATCGCACCCGATCTTTTCTTCATAATTTTAATTTGATTAGTATTTGGCATCTAACTTGACTGGGATAGAGGTGGAATCTACCCACGAGACCTTATAGGGATTAGGATGAGGAACTATGGTCAATCCTAATGATTTAACTATATTGGCAGAAATGGTATTGACACAACTCTCGCTATCAACTATTATCTTGAGCATCTTATCCCCTATCTTGACAAAAGTCTGTAGGATGTTAGTCCTATGCCAATCTTCTAGTCTTTAGTTTGAGTCTGGGTCAAGATACATCTAACCACTCCTAGTAGATCTTCAGAATCAAATATTTCCTCCTCCCCATCGTACTCATCTATCAGATGGGTATCAGCCTCATAGACCTCTCCCTCAGGCTCAACTAGGGGCTCAACTCAGTCTTAGGTAACTCATCTATATGAAGGGATCTGATTGGGCACTGGCTGATCATATGCCCTGGTTTGTTGCATCTAAAGAATTTGATCTGGGGGTTAAAATTTCTTGGACCTTATAGATTTTCCCTTATTCTCTCTTTAGGGTATAGGGGTATTATTCTGGGGTTGACTCAACTCGGTTCGGCTTGTACTAGGTTGGCTAGTGTTGGGTCGACTGAAAAAGTCTGGCGGGGGTCTGAGTACTGGGTAGGTCTGGGATGACTAGGATAGGCCTGGCTAGATCCTGGATATGGGCTAGGGCTCTTGGTAGTCTTTGATCTACGATAGGGTGGCCCTCTCTGAAAACGTTCATAATCCCTAGCAACTTGGTAAGCTTCTTCTAAATCATGTACCCTTCTTAGGTAGAGTTCTCTTTGAATATCTGCTCTCACCATACCTAA
This sequence comes from Calamus simplicifolius, assembly GCA_900491605.1. Taxonomy (NCBI): domain Eukaryota; kingdom Viridiplantae; phylum Streptophyta; class Magnoliopsida; order Arecales; family Arecaceae; genus Calamus; species Calamus simplicifolius. The sequence goes on along the minus strand of UESW01001430.1, from coordinate 19,423 downwards.
ACTTGGATAGGGTGACTTCCTTTGACTGAACGATATTACACCTCATGGTATACTCTTGGAATGTAGTAATTTATTCATTCATAGTTTTGCTACCCTGAATTAATCCCTGCCACTGGTCCAATAGGCTCTGGTCATACGATGTGGGGACATAATTGGACGAAGTCTAGCCTTCATAGCATGCCAGGTGATTATGGGGTCCCTACCTCTGGTGCTTGCCTTCGCTCTATAGTGGCCCAGTGTAACCTAGCTTGTTGTACTAACTTTAGCTTGGCAAATCTAAACTTACAATCCTCAGACATGTCATACCAGTCAAAGTACTGGTCCATCTCTTCTCCTAATCTAGGTAGTCCTTAGGGTCATAGAGCCATCGAAAGTGGGCGCTTCAAGTCTGACACTTCTAAGGGCTCTTTCTTCTTGATCTACTACCTCATGATTGGATCTCCTAGGGAGGACATCTAGGACTAGATCAGGTCGAGGTGGTCTCCTAGGCCTATCCCCAAAGTGAGGATCATGATGTGGAGGTCCCCTAGGTTTGGCCTTATGTAGAGGTCAAGCTGTTGGGCTCTCCTAAGTAAGGTGGGGTCTCATGATTAGACTCAGTGTGGGCCTCACGGGCTTCTTTTAGGATGCCTAACCTAGTTTCGACTTGATCGAACCTGGACCCTAATCTAGCCTCAGATTGCTTGATATCTTGGTTCATTCGGGCTAGTTGTTCAGTGATGATCCTTAAGTGATCCTCAATATTTTGATTAGCCATGGGTTCAGCCTATAATGGAGGTGGTGATGGGCAAAAAGATGCTTCTGATCTAATGTACATGCAAGCACAATCAAGCACACAAGACTCAAACTGACTCGAACTACGGTATGCTAGACCTAGTCATCTAGAGTAAAGGATTTGGCTTAATGCAAGCCAATCTAACAGTAACTCTTCAATTGGCCAGTTGGGATAGGTGGGAGGTTGTCCCGTAAATTACAGGTGCCTAATTAGAATAACCCCAATACTCTACTTAAGTCGTTTGACATTTAACCTCCCTTTTAGACACCAATTTTAGAGCATATGCCAGATTGATTTGTACTAGTCTCCTCCAGTACACTAGACCGACTGTTGGTGTCCCTAGCCCTCCAGGGCAAATATCAATTAAGTTGCTACTCAATTTTAGATTAGAGGCTTGGGATCGAAATGCATGGGTGGTTGTTTTGGGCCAAGGAAGGGGTCTCAATCCCTCCCTTATCTGACATCAATGAGAGCCCTTAAGAGTAATTTAATAGATGAATGACATGCAAAACACAAACCCTAATCCAGAAATCTATAAATAACAATAAATCTCAAAATTTTTACAAATCAAATTAAATACTAAAAAATTAATTAAAAAATCTTCAATTATATTGAATCTAGAGAAATAAGTTTTGTAATTTTTTGATGTGTATGCAGGTAAAAATAATTCAATTAACAAAATCTCAAGAATTTTATATTTTCTATGAGTAATTAGGCATGCAATTAATTATAGATCAATTAAATTCTTAGAAAATAAAAAAACACTTTAAATTATAATGAATCCAAAAAACAAATTTCATAATTTTTTTATGTGTATGTAGGTAGAAATAATTTAATTAATAGATATATACTATAATAATATGAATTAAAAATTAAGCCCTAACCATGCTCTGATACCAAACTGATGTAAGACCGATTCACATGCAAGTAAATTTTATATGATTAATGATTACAGTTGATTAGTCTCTCGAAGTAATAGCCTAAGAGAGATTCAAAAAACTCAGTAACTCTGCACGCAAAATGGTTTCACAGAAAAGTAAATAAAAAAGACCATCGAGGCTAAGAAGCTCTGGTAGGGCTTGCTCTCCATCAATAAAGTTACTTGTATATTAGAGGGGTGTACCTAATATGAGAAGAAGATCAAAGTGCTGAAGGGGTCGCTCTGCCTGGTGGATGTGCCCTAAATGACCAAGCCTCGAGCCCACGGATCTGCGGCCAAGTATTCGCTGACCTGGATGACGATCACCTTGTATCCTGGATTCATGGTTACTGAGGGATCTGCAAGATCACCATACAAGGGCTAATAAAGAAAGAAAAAATTAAAATAAAGATAAAGAGAAGAAGAAGAAGTGGAGAAGGAGGTGGAGCGACCAGGGTCCTTGGGCATCCCCTGGATGGGGCAAGGCGACGGCTAGGGCTCTTGGGTGGCTGCTTGAAGGGGTGCAGGGGTGGCTAGGGTTTGAAGCATCCACTGGTCGATGAAAGAAGGCGGCTAGGATTTAAGGTTGGGCGGCTTGATGCAGGCATGCACAGGAGCAGAATACAAGAACACAAAAGAAAATATGACTCAAAATAACTGATTGATTGTATTAATTGATTGAAAGGTTCGATCCTTTTTTCATACAAGAGGGTCTCTTTTATAGGATAAGAGACTTTGGGCCCAAGTAAATATAAATATGAAAATAAAAAGAGGTGCCCCTTTTCATAAAAGAAAATTGAAAATAATTTCAAAATTGGACCCATTTTCTTTCTAAAATATGGATTAAGTGGCGCCCTTTGAATTTGAATACATGAAAGAAAATTTAAATTTCAGTAATTTAGGATGGCCATATTGGGCGTCCTTCACTTGCTTCTTTGGGCTGAATTCAGGGTTGAAATTTTCAAAAGAACTAGGTGATAATATAGGCATCCTTACTGCTGCAATTCAGGGCTGAAAATTTTAATCTGGGTGGTATGCATTTGGCATTCCTTCACTACTTCTATGTGTAGGCCTTGTCTTCTTCTGCATACTGGTGTCTCCTTTTGTAAGCTAAATAAACTTACCACATGACCCACATTAAAAATAAATTGAACTGAATAGGATTCAAATTAAAATAAATGAACTGGATGAGACTCAAATTAAAATAAACTAAACCTAATTTTCTAACTCAATACTTGAGTCAAAACTAATCAGATATCCACAGAGGATTAAGAATCCTCTACTGATCCTGGTGTTCGCACCACGTGGTCTCGAATGTGGCATAGTTGTCGTGTCCTGAGTCCTGAAGTTTTTCCCTTCTTTAATGTCTGCTCCCTATTTGACGTCTATAAAAAAGGGGGAAGCAAAGGGTGCCTGAGCATACTCGAGAAAGTCTTCTTACTTCATGAGCAGAAAGAAACCTTCATGGTTTTTTTCATGCTGAAGTTGAGAGCTGTGAGGTCAGATTTTCCTTTCGAGGTTTGGCCTAGCCCCGGTGGTTGGGGTGATGAAGAAGTTGCTGGAAAGTAAGTCATCCTCAAGGGAGGAGTCATGAAGGTCATATGCAAAGCACAAAAGGGAGATAGAGGACATATAGGAAGTACATGCGGCGCTTCTTACTTGGCTCTGTTCGCCCATTGTGGAACCATAAAAGGCCACTAGAAATAGAATTATTGATGGGCTATGGTTTCCATAGGCTTTCCATCAACCATGGTAGCCTTCATGCCAAGTCTCTTCTTTCTGAGGCTATTCATCTTCCATGGTGGCTCTTGGCCATGTCCCTGCATCGTGAGGAATTACATACTCTAGAAAGCCAGGGGTGAGTTCCTTTAGGTTGCTTCTTTTCTCTATATCATTACCCATCGTTTCTCGGGGATTGTAACTCAACAGAGTTGTCTTTTTTTTGTTCTTTCTTTTGTTCTCTGTGTATTTCCTGTGCTGTAATGCACTTGTAATGCCTTGCAAGAACTTTTTGTAATGAAATATTATTGGAATAGAAGAACTTTTTCTTTTCGCACGTCTATCTTTTTTGCTATTTCGTTCCTGCTTTGTGAAGTGCTAGTTTTTCTGATGTATTATTTCTTTATTTTTTTCGATGCATGAATCACTCGTATACATTGAATCGAAAGGTGTGGGGTGAAGACTCGGTCTTACTGAGGTATGCAAACAGCCATTAGGGCACCCTTTCATTAAGGAAGATAGTTAGATGGTCGTGTCTGATACTTACATGTCTAGGGCATTTTAGAGATTTAGCTCTTTGCCAATATTTTGATGATTCGATTTAGGTCTGCCGATGTGCGCTAGATTATATTGGCCCTTTGTGAAGAGGGCGCATGCCTCGACTTAAATTATAGTGAGGCCTAGGCGGCCTTGCCAATTCTCAATAGGAGTTCGACCATGCCAAAGTTTCTCAAGAATGTTTTCTTAGTTTAATGGAACTATAATAAATGGCTCGGTCATGCCGAGGGATGAAATGGGTTTTACCTCGTTTCGGTGAGGTAAGAAGTGACTTGCCCGGATCTGCCGGAGTACAAGAAAAAGTGTTCAACTTCGTTGAGGCTTAGAGAAGTAGCTTATCCATGCTGAAATATTGGAGAAATTATTCGGTCCTACGAGGCTTGGAAGAATCACTCGGTCCTGCCGAGGCTTGGAGGAATCACTTGGTCATGCCGAGGCTTGGAGATAGATCACATCTTGTTTGGTGTTGCCAAAGTATGAAGAAGATCTCTTGGACCTACCGAGGGTGCTCGGGCCTGCCGAGGCTTTGTTGAGATTATATTTTACTTGACACTGCCAAGGTACGAAGAAGACCCCTTAGACCTACCGAGGGTGCTTGGGCCTATCGAAGCTTTATTGAGATTATATTTTACTTGGTGCTGCCAAGGTACGAAAAAAAACCAGGGTGCTTGGGCCTGCCGAGGCTTTATTGATATTATATTTTACTTGGCATTGCCAAGGTACAGAGAAGACCCCTCAGACCTACCGAGGGTGTTGGGCCTGCCGAGGCTTTATTGATATTATATTTTACTTGGTTGCCAAGGTACGAGAAGACCCCTCGGACCTTCTGGGTGCTCGGGCCTGCCGAGGCTTTATTGATATTATATTTTACTTAGCATTGCCAAGGTACGAAGATCTCTTGGACCTGCCAAGGATGCTCGGACCTGCCGAGGCTTTGTTGAAAGATTCGGGTGTAACCTATCTTTCGCCAACAGCTTTTGGGGAGAAAATTGACACAAAATATTGTCATCATAAAATTTCATTATAAATAGAGTGGGTTCGATAGAAGCATACTCTACTGATAATATATCCAATGGTTGTCTGAATTCTATGTTCGAAGAATAAATTTTTCATCTAGATCCTGAAGTCTATATGTGCCCAGCCTGATGACCTCCGTAATTTGATAGGTGCCTTCCCAACTTAGAGATAGCTTTCCTTATTCTAGTGGTTTGGAGACAAACGCCTTATGGAGTACAATATCACCCGGGGAGAAAGATTTTCCCTAACTCGGAAGGAATGGTAAGGAGCTACTCTTTATTGATGATCGCCATTCAGATTTGAGCCTTTTCTCTAATTTCTTCTACCAAGTCAAGATTGGTTCGAAGCTGCTCATCGTTCGACTCCTCCGAATAACTTTTGTTGACCCAATTATTGATTTTGATGATTAACAAAAGATATGAGTATATTCATTATGTTTCTGACAAATATGAGAAGTGGTTCAGGTATTAAGAATGGTTAATCAGTCAAAAGGAATAAGGAAATAAGTTTTGAATCAAATTTTAATGGAAATTATTTAAGTTTAGAACTTAGAGTCGACACCTCAACAATCTGGAGCCAACCCCAGGGCGTATCAGAACTGTTTTAGAATTTCGGCACGGTCCAGAGTCGACACTTGAAACTCTGGAGCCGACTCCAACCTGAGATACAGAGAAGTGCCTTCTGCGTCAGTTTCTGGAGTCGACACCTGGAGTTGAGAGCCGACACCTGAGAGTTGCAGAGCCGACACCTGAGTTTCTGGAGCCGACTCTAACCCGAGTACAGAGAGCATGCTTTTTGGACATTGTTAGAGTCGATACCTTTGGATTCTGGAGCTGACTTCGAATGCATCGAGCTGACACTTAACTTTTTTGGAGCGACTCCTCAACGATCTTTTGTTACTATTTTTGGATACCCCGACTTGGAGCCGACACATAAAAAGTTGGAGCTGACTCCAACATGTCAAATGCGGATTTTCAAAAGTGATAGATCAGCTCCAACGTAATATTTTTCTCACTAACTTCTAACGGCTATTTTTCTTTGTGTGTAGAAACATCCAAGCATCTCACAACGGCTAGTTTTCCATCAAAAACCTTGGATTAAGAAGTCTATAAAAAGGGGATTTATCCGTTTGAAAAATAAATAGAAAGAGAGAAATATTTTGTGAAAAATCAAAAAATCTTGTAAAGAAAGAGAGAAAAATCAAAGAGGAAAGACTCAGAGCTCAAATCCATCGATCCTAGAGAGTCCAAAGAGAAATCTAAAGCATTCAAAGCTCAAAATCGAAGGATTTCCCAAGTGAAAAGGAAGAAAGCAAAAGCCCTGTTTTTCCCAACTTCTCAACTGCAATTTCTGTGAGAAATCTGAGCTGAGGCCTGATTCAATCATTCAAGGGAGAAGAAGAAAAGAAGAAAAACAAATCAAAATCGCTTCAAACAGGCTTTTCTTAACTTTGTTTATTTAATTGCATATTTGCTCATTTGAGGAGCTGTTTTTATTCAAAACAATATTTTTCATTATTGTTTGCTAATTCAATCGGGGGATTGAATTAGTGGAGGTAGTATACCTCGGGACAAGCTAAGGTTAGCTTGTAGTTTAGGTTTTATGCTGGTGAGCCTGTGAAAACCAGCTGGGTTCATTGTGATCCCGGGTAAAACAACAAGTTGAAGTTGTGAGCTTGTAAAACAACTCAACTGTAATCTGGGTGATTATAGTGTGGACCCAAGTGTTGCTTGGGAGTGGACGTAGGTGTTGGATACATGAACCACTATAAAATCTTTGTGTTTGCCGTGCATATTATCTCTCTCTCTATTAATCTCATTTGTGCTTAACTTTAATCAATTTAGTTCTATTAAGCACCTCCATATCAGCCTAAATATTTTCAAAGAGTTAAAATTTTAAAAGAACCCAATTTATCCCCCCTCTTGGTTGTCATCTGGGTCAACAATTGGTATCAGAGCAAGTACTCATTTCAGTTTGATCTAACGATCAAGAGTCAAAGATCCAAATGGCAGCTCAAGTCGGATCATCCTTTTTAGAAGGTCAATCCACTAATAGCCCACCCTTGTTTAGTGGCACCAACTATTCATATTAGAAAGCAAGAATGAGGATATTTATTCAAGCTTTAGATTATGAATTATGGAGTGTCATAATTAATGGACCTAGCACACCCACACACATAGTTGATGGTTCTATTGTTTCCTAAGCCCGAAAGGGATTGGAATGATAATGATAGAAAAATGGCTCAGCTTAATGCTAAAGCCATGAATGTTTTGTATTGTTCCTTAGATGCAAATGAATTTAATCATATTTTACATGTAATTCCGCAAAAAAATATGGGATAGGTTAGAGGTTATCCTGAGGGTATAAATCAAGTTAAAGAACTAAAATTAATATTCTTGTTCATAAATATGAATTGTTTAGCATGGAACAAACTGAATCTATAACATGCATGTATACTAGATTTACTGATATTGTAAATGGTTTAAAGAGTCTTGGCAAGACCTATACTAACTCTGAGTTGGTTATAAAATTCTTAGGTCTCTTCAAGGTCATGGGAAGCAAAGGTGACTGCAATCCAAGAAGCCAAGGACCTCAATGCCTTACCTTTGGAGAGCTACTTAGATCATTGATGACTCATGAATTAACAATGAAGCAGCATATAGAGGAAAGACGTCAAAAAGAAGAGAACAATTGCCCTTAAGGCTGCAGAAAATGAAAAGAGCAGCAGTGATGAAGAAGAAGAAGATGATGATGAAGAAATAGCTCTCCTTGCTAAAAATTTAAGAAATTTATGCAAAGAAGGAGACCCTTCCATAAGAAAAGGTATGAACAAAAATGGAAGGAGAAAAGGAGAAGAAGGACAAAGAAAAAGAAAAAGAACCCTTGACTTGCTATGAATGTAAGAAGCCGACATTTCCGATATGAATGTCCTCAATTGAAAAAGGGGTATAAGAAGAAGAAAAAGGCATATGTTGCAACATGGAGTGATAGTGAAGAATCCTCTTCGAGGAAGAACAAAAAAGTTACAAACATTTGCTTCATGGCAAAAGAAGATGATGAGTAAGTTCTAAAACTATGACTTTACATTTGAAGAATTATTTGATGCATTTAATGAATTAGTTGCTGATTTAAAGTTTTGAAAAAGAAAACAAATCTTTAAAAACTGAAAATGTAAATCTTCTTAAAGAGAAAAATGAATTAGCTCTTGAAATTAAAGATCTAAAATCTAAAAAGAAGATTTTTTAAAGAAAAAGGAATCAATTTCTAGTGAAAACATTAAGTTAAAAAAGAAATTAAAAAATATAAGGATATAGTTGATAGATTTACTTTAAGTTCTTCAAAATTAAAATGATTTTAGATAGTCAAAAAGTGTTTTTGACAAAGCAGGATTAGGATATAATCCTCTTAGGAAGCAAAAATCTTTGAAAAATATTTTTGTACGTGCTGTCAATCTCCTAATATTACTTGTTTCAAATGTGGTTTAAAAGGACTAAATCATATGAATGCAATATTAAGAAAACAACAAAATTTGATGATTAAAGAAAAAAATGGGTTCCAAAAGGAACAATTTTTATCGCTACTAACATGAAGGACCCAAGAAAGCTTAGGTACCTAAACAGAAAGTTTGATCATCTTGCAGGAGTGTCTTGCGGTCAAAAGATCAAAAAAAAGTGGTATCTTGATAGTGGCTGCTCAAGGCACATGACGGGTGACAAGGATCAATTCATCACCCTTGAAGATAAAAGAGGAGGAGTTGTTACTTTTGGAGATAATGGCAAAGGTCAAATCATGGGCCTTGTAAAATTAAATAACTCCATCCACTTTTATAAAAATATTTTATATTTGATGGTTTAAAGTATAATTTAATTCATTTAAATCTTCTATTTGCACTGTTTCTAATCACATTAACAATAGCATTGTATTTATTGGAAATAGAAATGCAATGTATACTTAATTGACTTAGACAATTTGTCTACCAGTAATCATTGCTTAGTTGCTGATAATGCTAATGTGAATGAGATTGGATGGTTATGGCATCGTAAATTAGTCATGCAAGCACACACCTAATTTCAAAGTTAATTAGAATGGATTTAGTTAAAGGACTTCCAAAGTTAGATTTTGAAAATAACAGAATGTGTGATGCATGTCAATTTGGAAAATAGACTAGAAATTCTTTTAAATCTAAGAATATTATTTTCACTTCTAGGCCACTAGAGCTACTTCACATGGACCTTTTTGGACCTACTAGAACCACTAGTCTAGGAGGAAAGAAATATGTCTTGTGATAGTAGATGATTATTCTAGATTCACTTGGGTATTATTTTTGGCTCACAAGGATGAGACTTTCTGATATTTCTGAAATTCTTCAAGAAAGTCACTAATGAGAAAAACAACACCATAGTGTCTCTTAGAAGTGATCATGGAACAGAATTTGAAAATCATTTATTTGAAAATTTCTGCACTAAACATGGCATTCATCATAATTTTTCTGCACCTAGAACACCAAAACAAAATGGAGTCGTAGAAAGAAAAAATAGGACTTTAGAAGACATGGCCCGTACCATGCTATGTGAAAGCCAACTCCCTAAGTACTTCTGGGCGGAAGCCATAAACACAACATAGTTATTTTCATGCATTTGGTTGTAAATGTTTCATTCATAATAATGGTAAGGACAACTTAGAAAATTTGATGCAAAATCTGATGAAGGCATATTCTTAGGATATTCAACAACTAGTAAAGCCTATAGAGTATTTAACAAGAGGAACTTAATTGTAGAAGAATCTATTCATATAGTTTTTGATGAGTCTTTAGCATCAAGTTCAGAAAAGATTGATGATGAGGAAGACATAATTTTGCTAGAAAGAGATATTAAAAAATTAAATATAGATGTATCTTCAGACCATGAACAAGAAGCTAAAGATGATGATTCTCCTAGGGTTGATGTTATTGATACTACTCGTAATGATGTAGATCTGCCTAGAGATTGGAGATATGCTTATGGACATCCTAAGGATTTAATCATAGGTGATCCATCTCAAGGAGTAAGAACTAGATCATCTATGAGAAATATCAATAATCATCTTGCATTTGTATCTCAAATTGAACCTAAAACTATTGAAGAAGCTGAAAAAGATAGTAACTGGATGCTAGCTATGCAAGAAGAATTAAATCAATTTACTAGGAATAATGTATGGTCCTTAGTTGATAGACCTAAAGGTCACTCAGTTATAGGATCTAAATGGGTATTTAGAAATAAATTAGATGAAAATGGCATAGTAATTAGAAATAAAGCTAGATTAGTTGCAAAAGGATATAATCAAGAAGAAGGAATTGATTTTGATAAACCTTTGCACCTGTAACTAGATTAGAAGCAATTAGACTATTACTTGCATTTGCATGTCATATGAATATCAATTTATTTCAAATGGATGTTAAAAGTATATTTTTAAATGGTTTTATAAATGAAGAAGTTTTTGTAGAACAACCACCTGGTTTTGAAGATCATGAATTTTTAAATCACATTTTTAATTACACAAAGCACTTTATGGCTTAAAACAAGCACCTAGAGCTTGGTATGATAGGTTAAGAAAATTTCTAATTGAAAATGATTTTTCTAAGGAAATGTTGATAAAACCTTATTTTTGAAGAGAAAAGATAAAGATTTATTGGTAGTACAAATATATGTAGATGATATTGTATTCGGTGCTACTAACAATCTCTTGTGTCAAGAATTTGCTAAGTTAATGCAGGTGAATTCGAGATGAGCATGATGGGAGAACTCAATTTCTTCCTAGGACTTCAAATCAAACAAAGTAAAGAGGGGATCTTCATCAACCAAACAAAGTACACAAAGAAAATTCTCAAAAGTTTGGAATGTAATCAATCAAACCCCTTGAAACACCTATGAGTCCTTCATGCAAATTGGATAAAGATGAAGATGGTAAGAAAATTGATCAAAAGCATTATAGAGGTATGATCGGATCTCTACTTTACTTAATAGCAAGTAGACCAGATATTATGTTTGTTGTCTGTCTATATGCTAGATTTCAGTAGAACCTAAAGAATCTCACTTAATTGCTGTAAAAAGAATACTTAGATATTTAAGTGGAACTAAAAATGTAGGATTATGGTATTCTAGAGACTCAATACTAAATTTAATTGCTTATTCAGATTCGACTATGCTGGATGTAAATTAGATAGAAAAAGTACAAGTGGTGCATGTCAATTTTTAGGAAGTAACTTAATCTCTTGGTTTAGCAAAAAGCAAAATTTGGTTGCACTATCTACTGCTGAGGCTGAATATGTTGCAGCTGGAAGTTGCTGTGCTCAAATCCTTTGGATTAAGCGACAACTTGAAGATTATGGTCATAACACTTTAATAAAACTCCTATTAGATGTGATAACACTAGTGCAATAAACTTAACAAAAATCCAATCCAACATTCAAGAACTAAGCACATTGAAATTAGATATCATTTTATTAGAGAACATGTAGCTAATAATGACATTTGTCTTGATTATGTTTGTACTGATGAACAATTAGCTGACATATTTACAAAACCTTTGAGTGAAGAGAGATTTTGTTATCTTAGAGGAGAGTTAGGGATTTGTGATCCATTGGAATGATTTTGAAACCCTTAAGATTAACTGTCTAGAATTCAATCAATTTCTTAAAATTCTTTCATGATTCTAAGGACAATTCATCTAGATATTTGAACCATTTGATTCACTACATTCCAAGGATTTTATCCAAAATTTATTGATTTTTTTTGACAAGTTTCAGATCTTTGAAACTCTTTTTTTTTCTGAAACTGTCAGTGGAGTCGACACCCCAGTTAGTGGAGTCGACACCTTATCTGTGTCGCTCTCGGTCTGAGACCTTAGAGCCGACACCGCCTTAGCGGAGCCGACTCCAGTTTGGGTGCTAACTGAGTTAGCGACTTGGAGTCGACACCCAACTTTGCGGGAGTCGACACCTTGTGGACCCATTTTGGCTATATTAGGGCAGAGTCGACACCCTTTCATCCCTAATCGTCTCAATCCTTTCCAAAATTCTCTCCAAGCCTTCCTAAACCAAAAATCTCTCAAATCAACCATTCCCTAAGGTCTCAATGGCACCTAAGCATAGGGGATCAATTTTTGGAGCTCCCGTGGCAACGAGAAAGCGGACCGTGAGGCGTCCTGTCCGTGAGCCTTCGCCAAGCACGGATTCATCTTCTTCTCAACCTACTTACTTCTCTAGGTAGATTTACTAGCTGGTAGAGTCATAACAATGGGAAGAAAGGTTAATTTTGGATTATTTGAAGATGAGGGTTTTTCAATTGGAAGACAAATCAAAGATATGGGTTGGAAAAAATCTGTTCCCTAGATGTTCCAACATACCCCGCCTTGGTTAAGGAGTTCTATTCGAATCTTTCTAGAGGTGATGGCGGGATTGTTAGTTTTGTCAGAGGGATTAGGGTTCACCTTACATCTGAGATTTTGGGAAATCTGCTAGGAATCCCTATTACCGGAGTTATAGCCAATGTCCATAGCAACAGGAGTGCCGCATTGTCAAGGATGTTAGGCAGAGATGTGGAAGAGTTTGAAGAAATAAGAGCTAACCAACTGCCTTTGGAACTGAGATTACTTCACAATTTTGCAGTAGGATCTTGTTTTCGAAAACAGGATGTTTTGAGTATGTCTCGGAGTGAGACATTGCTGTTATGGATAGTGTGATTACCGGTCTGCCTATCAATTTCCTGGCATGATAATTTGGTATATAGCTGAAGCTGGTGGTAAAAAGAGATCCTCCCTGCCCTACGATATGATTTTGACCTTAGTATTCCAAAGCTAAGGATGGTAATTTCTGACAGTGAACCCATAAAAAATCTTAGGCATACAGACTACTACAACCTTGCCACTATTCATCGGATGGGCTTTGTGAAGATTAATGGTCAGGGGAGAGGAAAGGTCATTATGTAGATAGAGTTGCTGAGACTTCTGAGCCTGGCCCTTCTGAGGCAAGACCATCATAAGGCATAGCTCACCTGGCCCTAGTCATTGTGTACCTCCTGCTCCACCTACTCCTTCCTCTTCAGTTTAGTCATTTGCTGGTTTTTCTGCTATCCAATTAGAGCAACTTAAAGAGTTATTTAGTACTCATAAAGATGAAATGAAGACTGAGATAGACAATAGTCTTATGAGCTTGAGAGAAATGTTTTATTCATTGGATGACAGAGTGAGCAAGATTGAGTCCACTCTTGGATCTTTTTCAGAATCTTTGAAGACTGATCTCATGCATATATTTGAGGAACTCAAAGAATTCGAAGGAGATTCTGAGACTTATTCTAGATGCAATGCAGAATTACAGGAAAAAATCGTAGTGGCATCTGCATTCTTTGATAGAAGGTTAAATGAATTTATCAGAGTTCAAAGGGATGGAATGGGACAACTCTTAGAAGAACTCAAGAAACGTTTTGAAAATTGATGTTTCTACCTTTTGTTGTTAGATTCACTTTGTGTTGTACTAAAGTTTAGTTTGAATTTTTGATGTAATGAAGCTTTTCTTTTAATGTAATTAGAAGTCGATGTTTAGGATTTTGATGTAATGGAAGCAAAATTTTTTATAGTTGAATGATGTATGAAAGTATTTATGATGTAATGTTTTGATACTCTAATGAATATCATATTTGTTATCCTAGAACTTTGATATTGAGTGACTTGAACTGAGTTTTGATTCACTTATGTTTAATGCATTGGTCTATACTACTTGTAACTTCTTAACCTTTTGTTGATTACAAAAAAGGGGGAGAAGTAAATGATATTTGTATATGCATAAAAGTTACAATTAAATGTAAAGGGGGAGAGAAGATAATTATATATACATTGAATGAATTTCATTAATTAATTGGTATCAAACATTAATGAACTTAATTGCATATCATAGGGGGAGCTATCTCATTCAGGGGGAGCTTAACTATGAGAACTTAAAATTTGCTTTGAAACTTTCATTGTTTAATCATGCATATACTCAATGTTTTTATCATCATCAAAAAGGGGGAGATTGTTGACCCAATTATTGATTTTAATGATTAACAAAAGACATGAGTATATTATTATGTTTCTGACAAATATGAGAAGTGTTTCAGGTATTAAGAATGGTTAATCAGTCAAAAGGAATAAGGAAATAAGTTTTGAATCGAATTTTAATGGAAATTATTTAAGTTCAAAACTTAGAGTCGATACCTCAATAGTCTAGAGCCGACCCCAGGGCGTATCAGAACTGTTTTAGAATTTTGGCACGGTCCGAAGTCGACACCTGAAACTCCGGAGCCGACTCCAACCTGAGATACAGAGAAGTTCCATCTGCGTCAATTTCTAGAGTCGACACCTAGAGTTTGGGAGCCGACACCTGAGAGTTGCGGAGTCGACACCCGAGTTTCTGGAGCCAACTCTAACCTGAGTACAGATAGCATGTTTTTTGGACATTGTTAGAGTCAACACCTTTGGATTTTGGAGCCGACTCCCGAATGTATCGAGCCGACACTTAACTTTTTCGGAGCCGACTCCTCAACGATCTTTTGTTACTATTTTTGGACACCCCAACTTGGAGCCGACACATAAAAAGTTGGAGCCGACTCCAACATGTCATATGCATATTTTCAAAAGCGATAGATCATCTCCAACGGTAATATTTTTCTTACCTAACTTCTAACGGCTATTTTTCTGTGTGTAGAAACATTCAAGCATCTCACAACGGCTAGTTTTCCATCAAAAACCTTGGATTAAGAAGTCTATAAAAGGGGATTTATCCATTTGATAAAGATGAATAGAAGAGAGAAATATTTGTAAAAAATCAAAAATCTTGTGAAAGAAAGAGAGAAAAATCAAAGAGGAAAGACTCAGAGCTCAAATCCTTCAATCCTAGAGAGTCCAAAGAGAAATTCAAAGCATTCAAAGCTCAAAATCGAAGGATTTTCCAAGTGAAAAGGAGGAAAGCAAAAGCCCTATTTTTCTCCAACTTCTCAACTACGATTTCTGTGAGGAATCTGAGCTGAGGCCTGATTCAATCATTCAAGGAAGAAGAAGAAAAGAAGAAAATCACAAATCAAAATCGCTTCAAATAGGCTTTTCTTACCTTTGTTTATTTAATTGCATATTTGCTCATTTGAGGAGCTATTTTGTATTCAAAACTATATTTTTCATTGTTGTTTGCTAATTCAATCGGGGGATTAAATTAGTGGAGGTAGTATACCTCGGGACAAGCTAAGGTTAGCTTATGGTTTAGGTTTTGTGCTGGTGAGCTTGTGAAAACCAGCTGGGTTCATTGTGATCCCGGGTAAAACAACAAGTTAGAATTGTGAGCTTGTAAAACAACTCGACTGTAATCTGGGTGATTATAGTGTGGACCCAAGTGTTGCTTGGGAGTAGACGTAGGTGTTGGATACACCGAACCACTATAAAATATTTGTGTTTGCCATGCATATTATCTCTCTCTATTAATCTCATTTGTGCTTAGCTTTAATCAATTTAGTTCTATTAAGCATCTCCATATCAACCTAAATATTTTCAAAGAGTTAAAATTTTAAAAGAACCCAATTCATCCCCTCCCTCTTGGGTTGTTATCTGGGCCAACACTTTCCACCCATGGCGAAGGTAGCCCTATCTCCATGGGAATGACATCTTTCGTGCCGAAGGCCATTCTGAATGGAGTCTTGCCTATGGGGACCCTCTGAGTGGTTCGATAGGTCCACAAGACGTGATGAAACTCCTTCGCCCATCTACCTCATGCCCTGTTGAGCCGGGCCTTAATTTCTTACAGTAAGGTTCGGTTGGTCACCTTGGCTTCTTCATTGGCTTGGAGGTGGCCAACCGATGTGAGCCGATGATAGATGTCATGATCTTCATAGAATTTCTAGAACTTGAGATTGTCAATTGTCTTCCATTATCGGTGATAATAGTGTATGGAAGGTTGAATCGACAAATAATGGATCTTCATACAAAATCTCTAGCCCGAGCCTCAGTTATTTGAGCGACTGCCTCAGCCTCGACCCACTTAGTAAAATAATCAATCGCTATGAATAGAAACTTTCTCTGCCCCATAGCAAGAGGAAAAGGGCCAAGGATGTCCATTGCCCACTTAGCAAAGGGCCAGGCAAACAATATGGGTGTCAGGAGAGCAGAGGGGAGCCTCTGGATGTTTGCATGCCACTAACATGAATCACAGGTTCGGATAAAATCATCAGAATCCTTTTGCATGGTTGGCTAATAGTATCTCTGGCGCAACACCTTGTGGCACAAAGCTCGACCGCCAAGATGACTACCATAGATGCCTTCATGAACCTCTCGAAGAGTATAATTAGCCTTCGACAAGCGAAGGCACTTAAGTAGCGGCATGGAGAAGGATCGTTTGTATAGTTGATCATCAAGTAAGACATAATAAGACTTGCATTTTTAACTTTCTTGCCACTTTTCTATCGGTCGGGAGCATTCCTTCTTTGAGATATTTAAAAATTGGGTCGAACCAAGATGGCTCAGCCTCGATCTCATCACACGATCACTGTCGACGATGCTAGATTTCTCCGAGACTTTCAAATGGAATTTCTGCTCGAGATCCATCGAATTCGTGGTTGCCAAGCGAGATAAAAGGTCGGCACATACATTTTTAGCCCTTGGGATCTAAATCACTTTGAGTTTAGAAAAATAGAGGAATAAATTGTGCACCTTTTGAAGATACCGAATCATGTTTGGCTCTCGGGCCTTCGATTCTCCTCATACATGGTCGGTAACCAGTTGGGAGTTTGTGTATGCATTCAATCTCTTTACTTTTAAGTCGTAGATGATCCAGAGTCCAGCAAGTAGAGCTTCATACTCAGCTTCATTGTTAGAGACCAGGAAGGAGAAGCAAATGTCGTACTCAAAGGCTGCTCCCTCTAAGTTGGTGAGGACCACATCGGTGCCAAAGCCATTCTTGTTGGAGGATCCGTCTACGTGAAGCAGCCACAGATCTTCGGGCTTCGACCATTCAAAAGTATCAAGAGCAGATCCATCCTCAGGTATGGTACATTTGAGGAGAAAATCTACCAAAATTTATGCTTTGATGGCTAGGCGAGGTTAATACTGCCATTTGGTCATCCTTCCTGACACCTTCGAGCGATGAATTATTGATTTGATGGGTTGGTCAGTCAAGACCACCACAGTATGCGCTTGAAAGTAGGGTCGTAACTTCTGGACAGATGTTACCAAGGCTAGCACCACTTTCTCAATTCAAGAATACTTTGTCTCAGCATCTCAAAGCAATTTGCTAACATAAAAGATTGGCTTTTGAACTTTATTTTCCTCTCGATCTAGCGCGGACTCGATGATGCTTTCTGACACTGCTAGATAAGGTAGAGCTTATCCCCAAGTCTCGGGCTGCTTAGAAGAGGTGGCGAGCCAAGGTTTTTTTGAGGTCTTCAAAGGATTTCTGATAGTCCAAAGTCCACTGGAAGTTCTTAACCGACCGAAGCGCCTTGAACGAGGGCAAACATCTCTCGACCGATCGAGCAATAAAGCGATTAAGAGCCGCTATCCTTCCGGTAAGACGCTACACTTCTTTGACCGACCCTGGAGGTGCCATTTGCTGCAAGGCTTGAATTTTTTATGGATTTGCTTCAATGCCTCGTTGAGAGACCATGAAGCCCAAGAACTTTCCAGAGTTGACTCCGAAGGCATATTTGATTGGATTGAGCTTCATCTGATACCTTCGGAGAGTGACGAAGCTTTCTATAAGATCATCAATGTACTGGGATGCCTCCTTGCTCTTAACTAACATATCGTCAATATAAACCTCTATGTTTCGATCGATTTGTTCTTTAAAAACCTTATTAACCAGACTCTGGTTTGTTGCGCCTGCATTTTTTAAACCAAAAGGCATGACTTGGTAACAGTAAATACCTTGGTCGGTTGTGAAGGTGGTCTTTACTTCGTCCTCAGGTGCCATTCGAATTTGATTATAGCCAGAATAAGCATCCATGATAGTTAGCATCTTGTGGCCCGAGGTAGTATCCACAAGCTGATCAATCCGAGGTAGAGAAAAACTGTCCTTGGACAAGCCTTATTGAGGTCCATGAAGTCGATGCAGATTCTCTATTTGCCATTCGACTTCTTCACCATAACAACATTCACCAACCAATTGGGATAGTTCACTTCCTGAATGAAGTTGGCTTTGATGAGCTTGTCAACCTCCTCTCCAATAGCCTTCTAGCATTTAGGGGTAAAGCTCATTTTCTTCTGCTTGATTGGACGAAACGTCTCGTCCACATTAAGGCAATGGACAAGGATATCTAGGTTAATCCCTAGCATATCCAAAGCAGACCAAGTGAAGACGTCAGCATTTCTTCGAAGAAATTCAATCAAATCCCATCGAGGCTTTCCTTTTAGTTGTGACCCGATCCTTATGGTTCGGTCGGGCTGAGCTTCGTCAAGTGGTACCTCCTTAAGTTCCTCAACTGGTTCTTCCCATTGTTCAGTAAAATCCTTTCGAGCATCTAGTCCATCAACCTTGGGCTTTCTAGACTGAAGGTCAGCAACAAAGTAGTATCGAGCCACAGCCTGATTTCCTCGGATAACCCCACTCCCCATTCGGTGGGGAACTTCATAGCGAGATGAGGGATAGAGATAATAGCTTTGAGGCAAGGATTGCATTGTAGGAAGATCGAAGCTTGGTTACCAGGAAGTCCGTGTGAATGATGGCTATACTAAGTCAAGTGCCTACTCAGACCACTAATGTGATGACCCCCTCGAAGATAATAACGTCGTCAGTGAAACCCACTAAGGTGGAGTCTATAGTCTAAAGGTTTGTCATCCACAATTTCATTCTCATAAAGGAATCAAAGTATAAAACATTAACTGAGCTTCCACTATTAATCAAAATTCTATGTACATCATAGTCATTCATATTGAGAGATACAACCAATGCATCATCTGGAGGTCCTCGTCGAAAAAAGAAAGCTCATCGGTTTGGGCCTTCTTTGGTAGATTTTCTTCTTCGCTCATCCAAGCCAACGAGGAGCCGATCGTTGCTATGATGTTAACATTGCTAACTACCGATGGATTCGGTGGAGGAGGTTGGTGAGGCTCAGGCTAACGGTCTTCTCCATTATCAAGGGCTTTTCTGAACCGGTCCAGCCTGCCCCGTCGGATGAGCTGCTCAATCTCATTCTAAAGCTGCCAACATTTTTTTGTGTCGTGCCCGTGATCCTGATGGAATCGGCAATACTTGGTCATGTCTCTCCAAGCTGCGTTCCCTCGAAGAGGCAGTGGCTGAGGGATCTAGCACTCGATCTCCATCAAGATCGGTGCCCTTGGCACGGTGAGTGGGGTGTATTGATTGAACCTTTGAGCCAGGCTCTAGGTACAATCTCTGGGCAACGATGGAAGAGCTCTCTGGCAATGGGGCGGGCTTGTATGGC